>CM076583.1:281137986-281420725 GCA_034641835.2 Pinus albicaulis | reverse complement strand
AATGCCCCTACCATCTTTTCATGGGTGGTGGTCACAGCATTCAAGGAGTTCATCCACAAGTTTTCAGAGGTATATTTTGACGATTGGACAATATTTGGGTTGGTAAAGAAGCACGTTTCCAACCTCCGCTTGATGTTGGATGCCTGTAGACAACACTAGATTTCCCTAAATATCAAGAAGTGCATATTATACGTACCGTTTGGGATCTTGTTAGGTCACATATTCTATTGGCAAGGACTAATGCTTGACCCTACCAATTTGGTGATTATCATCAACTTAGCAATCCCTACAACTGAGAAACAATTGCGCTCCATTCTCGGGCACATAGGCTACTACAGAAATTTTATTCAAGGGTATGCACTGATCACGACACCCATGGAAAAGTTGTTGATGAAGGATGTATCATTTTTTTGGGACAACGAGTGTCAGAAGAGCTTTGAGCTACTTAAGGAAAAGATGGTCCTTGCACCTATCCTCGTATTTCTTGACTGAGCGAAGGTTTTGCATGTCCATGTCGATGCTTCAGGAATCGCCTGAGGAGCCATCCTTACGCAGCCCGGGGAAGGGGACATTGACCACCTGGTTACATTTTCTAATAAGAAACTCTCTAGTGTAGAGCGCAACTACTCCACTACTAAGCACGAGGGGCTTGCCATGGTATATGCCCTGCAGAAATACCGACATTACCTATTGGGAGGGAACTTCAAGATGTTCACGGATCACTCAACTTTAAAGTACCTAGTGAATAAGCTTGTGTTGGGGGGGAATATTTTCCGATGGCTATTTCTATTTCAAGAATATGATTTTGAATACATCGTGAACCCAGGGAAACTAAATGCTGGGCTAGACCATTTTTCCTGAATCGATAATGGTGAAGAACCGACCAACCTAGAAGAAGGACTGACTGATGAGCACCTATTTTCCATTAAGGTGGTTTATGCACACTTCGCCGATATTGTTCACTTCTTAAATACGGAGATGGAACCTGCGGAATATTCGGTACAACCAAAAAAAGAGCCGGTAATCCACGCAACAGACTTTACCATGATCGCAGGCCACTTGTATAAGCTAGGAGCTGATGAGGTACTGCGAAGATACGTTCTGGAGCATGAAAGACAAGTCATTCTAGTGGAAGCCCATGAAGGCGTAGCAGGAGGACACTATGCAGGGAAAGAAACGACACAAAAAATGTTACGAGATGGGCTGTGGTGGCCCACACTGCATAGTGACTCTTACAACTATTGCAAATCCTGAAATAAATCCCAAAGGACAGGAAGATGATCACACAAGGATGAAATGCCCTTGCAACCACAAATGGCCCTGCAAGCATTTGAAAAATGGGCCATAGAATTCATTGGGATTATCAACCCACCACGGAAGAAGATAGGTGCCCGCTACATCATTACTGCAACTTATTATGTAACCAGATGGGCCGAAGTGAAAGCTGTGAAGTATTGCACTGCGGACATTGCTGTGCACTTTATTTTTGAACATATTCTAACCAGGTTTGGATGTCCGAAGGTCTTGATATGCGATAGAGGTAAGCATTTTTTTAATGAAACAATACATGCTTTGACTAAAGAATTTTCGATCCACCATGCAAAAATTATCTGTTATCACCCGCAGGAAAATGGAGCAATAGAAGCTTTTAATAAAATCTTGGAACAGGCACTGACCAAGGTCTGTAATGTTGATCGAAGCGATTAGGACGTGTGCATCTCATCGGTCCTATGGCCCTATTGAACCACCTGCAAGAAATTGATTGGGAAAACACTATTTTGGATGGTTTATGGAAGGGAAGCTATTATGCCCATGGAGTATATTGTTCCTAGCTTGCGCATTGTAGCCTTTACAAATGTGGAGGAGCTCGATATCATGGAAGAACACTTAGTGCAGATAGTCACCTTGGAAGAAGATCGATTCATTGCTAACTTTCATTAGCAAGTTCAGAAGGCCCAGGAAAAAGAATGGCAGGAAAGACATATTCAGCAAAAGATCTTTTCAAAGGTAGAATTTGTCCTGCTATACGATAGCCAGTTTGTGAAGCACCCGTGGAAGTTCCATCAGCACTGGCTAGGTCCCTATATGGTAAAGGAAATCACTAACAGAGGAGCTTTCTGGTTAGTCACACTGTGTGGTGACATTGTACCAGGATATGTTAACGGCAGCCGACTCAAACCGTACCAGATCAAATGAATATATGGCTGATGTAGCTGTATTGGGCATCATACACGTAGGCAGGAGGAGAAACGTAGGCAAGCCTGTTATATGCACAGGGGTAAATCGCAGGTCTAGACACCCGGGGAGGTGTGCTGGGAGCACAGGGGTTGATCGCAGGTTTGGAGTTCTAAGGAGGTGCGCTAAGAATGCAGGGGTAATACACAACTGCGAAAAATAGCCATTGGAACAGTAAAATTGGGTAAAAATAAGTTGTTACCATTGAAAGGAGCGGGTAGTCAACAATTAATGAGGCGATCTCCGAAGATTTTTTACTGTTTTCTTGATGGTAATTTTCAGATAAGCCTCATCCAACCATTGGTCACTATCCAAAGCTATAAAAGTAGGAGGGTAGATCAAAAGTGGGTTCCGTGCATTCTAGATATCTTGTGCTTCGCAAAATTTCTTAATTATTGCACTCTATTAATGTCTAGGCGGGCTACCCCTTATGATAGTAGCAATCCCAAATTTGTCTTCTGGGCGAGAATTACCGCAACCAATCTAGCTGAATCATCGCAGACCGTGGCCTCCACTGATGAAGTATTGGAGGTCACCCCTGAAGTTGAAGAGGTTGTGTCCACATCAACCAAAGGGAAGCAGGTTGAGAAAAAGAAGGGTAAAGGGAAAGGCCAGGAGCAAGGGTAGGGGAGGGCTATGAAATGGGCTGGAGGGAAGCCACACACCTCCCCTTGAAATGTGACGCCCCCCCGAACAGTGCCCCAGGCACGTTTTCCTAACCCAAAGAAGAGACCTCTGTCTACTCTGGAAGAGGCCCGGATCATTGAACCAATCACTTGGATGTCGCCCTATGTTCGGCTTCATCATACCTTTGTGTGCATGCCTAAGAACCTTGAAGGAATGCGCGCCTACGCGCAAATGCCACTAATTCCAAGTGAAGTCCCTATAATTGTAGAAGCACATGGTAAGCTCGCCTCAATTAAGTTTGATGACCATGACCTGGCCAAATTGGAGGCCTTCCTATAACTGGCACCTGAGTTGTACCTTGAAAGAGTACTTGAAGACGGTGAGCTACGGGTTGTCGCAATGCCGTGGGCGCACGAGCTAGGAAAATCGGGATTACTGAACTTATTGCAAATGCCTCATTTTGGACGATACAATATAACTGATTGAATTGCATGACCATTGCTAGCCCTGATCCATGATGACAACTTATGGATCCAGGAATGCATTCCCATTGATGTCACCCTCATTCACCATATTACTGGTCTCCCCATGGAAGGGCCGAATCCCATGTAGCGTGTCAGCAAGAAGTATGAGCAACAGATCAGCGATAAGGTGCGAGACGACTACCAATTTGAGTGGAATACTAGGGGATTCATAATTAACACCCTTAGCGACCCAGAGCGCGCATGGGTACTTTGTTTCTAGCATGTAAATGATGCACAAGTGCTAGGTTGTGACCGTCCCTGCTTATGTAATTCAGTTGGTTGGCCGCTATGAAAAAGGGGTCTAATTCAACTACGCCAGTTCCTGTGTAATGATTTTTTGGAGAACATGTGTGAGGCCCAGGATCATGGAAGGTCATTTTGCTACTCCTGGCTGCTGCTCCTCATCCCGTTGGTCACATGGGAAGCCCCTGAAGACTTGATCCTCCCTGAGCTGGAGCCAAACATGTGCGAGGGGGCGCGATACACAAATTTGTGGGATTCAAAGGATGTGTTGGGCCAAATATTATTAAGGGTAAATAATATTTGACTTCCCTATTTTAAGGAGAGGCAGTCTAAAAATAGACTTTGACCTATAGGTCCAAAAAATAGAGTCCCATCTATTTTTACCAACATGACACATACTCCAAGAATCTCATACTGCAATCCCCGGACCATGCTCCATATGTCTAAAAATAGACATAGTCTAAAAATAGATTTTGCGCGAGAATTTGCCTGCGGGCCCACTTAGTGAAGGCGACTTCATTTCACTAAGCTCCATCATCTTGCTGCATTTTCAACACTCCCTCTCAGCAAGATATGGATTATCTGCAACCCCTATCCTGCCTCTGTGGAATTCGAACTTGCTCTGGTGAGCGCCTTTGTCAGGATGTCGACATCCTGATCCTCCGTGGGAACATATGAAAGCATCATGATTCTCCGCTGAACACAATCTCTGATATGATGGTACCTGATGTCGATGTGTTTGGACCTATCATGAAATACTGGATTAGCCGAGAGTTTAATGCAACTCTGGTTATCACAGTAGATCATTGTAGGCTCCAAATGCAACTTGAACAATCCTGCGAGGATCTTCCTCATCCAAATAGCCTCGCATGCAGCCAAGCTAGCTGCCATGTACTCGGCCTCTGCTGAACTGAGTGCCACGGATCTCTGCTTCCTGCTGTACCAGGAAACTGCTGTCGACCCAATGCTGAAAACTCCTCCAGAAGTGCTCTTCCGGTCCGTTGGACTCCCTGCCCAATCTGCATCAGTGAAGCCAGAAAGCTTCGCTCCATCCTCCTGTCTGTACCATAGACCATATCCCGATGTGCCTCTAATATAACGCAATACATGCTTTCCTGCCTTCCAAAAGAGCTTGGTAGGCTTAACCATAGCTTGCGAAAGATGGTTAACAACATAGCATATATCGGGTCGTGTATTGACCAGATACATAAGCAACCCCACCAACTGTCGATAGACAGTGGCATCCACTACCTCCGCTGAAGTAGCATCCTCCTTCCTCCAACCACCAGGAAGAGGAGTGTCAACAGGCTTGCAGCCTTGCATGTTGAACCTCTCCAGAATCTCCCGGGCATACTTTCCCTGAGAAACAAACAGTCCTCCGCTGCGCTGCCAAATCTCCAATCCCAGGAAATAATGAAGGATGCCCAAGTCCTTCATCTCGAACTCTCGTGCAAGATCCTCCTTGCATGAAAGTATCAACTGCTCATCGCCAATCAAAATCATATCATCTACATACAGTACGATGATCGACAGCTTCCCCTCCACCACAATCTGGTACAGGTTTGGATCCGCCTCACTCTTGGAGAATCCAAGCCCGGTGAAGTAGCTGTCTATCCGAGTGTACCAAGCACAAGGTGCTTGCTTCAGCCCGTACAGTGCTCTCTTGAGTTGGCACACATGCGACTCACTGCTGAAGATCTCGAAACCTTCAGGCTGCTCTATGTACACCTCCTCCTCAATAACTCCATTGAGGAACGCAGTCTTCACATCCATCTGATGAATGTGCCACCCCATCTGCGCTGAGAGAGCAAGGATCGTTCGTATGGAAGAGTACCTTGCGATAGGTGCAAAGGTCTCCTCATAGTCAATCCCCTCGATCTGTGAGAAGCCACGGGCGACAAATCTCGCCTTGTACTTCTCCACACTCCCGTCAGCCGCCTGCTTCACCTTGCAGATCCATCGCGAACCCACCACTGATTTCCCAACCGGTCTTGGGACAATCTCCCATGCACTGTTCCTGATGATCGAATCATATTCTTCGATCATGGCATCAACCCATGCAGGTTCCTCCACAACTTCCTCAAAAGAGGATGGCTCCGTCACAACACATTGACTCACAAGAGCCATGTATCCAGTGTACCGATCCGGTGACTGTCTCTGTCTGCGCTGTGCTGTAGGTGGTCCTACAACCTTCTTTGCATCCCAAGCCAGTCGCTCAGCTTCTGTAGTGCGCATGCGCCCTCTGATGGTTGGCGCTGCCTGGGTGGTTTCTTGCACCTCCTGAACCTCCTCTTGTGGCTGATCCACATCTGGAAGCTCCTCCTTAGGAACTAACAGCTCCTCATCTGCATGCAAGTGTAGCTCCCTCTCAAGCGAACACTGCATGGCTTTCTCCTCCTGAAATTTTATATCTCGTCGCACAACAGTCTTGCGACTGTCTGGCACATACACCCGATAGTTATGAGGTGTATCGGTGTACCCCACAAATATTCCAACCTCAGCAGTTGGATCCAGCTTCCTTCTCGCATCCTTCGTCACATGCATGTAGACAGGAGAACCAAAAATCCGCAAATGGGAAATATCAGGCCTCTTGCCAGAATAAGCCTCCTCTGGTGTACTCATGCCAAGAACCTTGTGAGGACAACGGTTATGCACATACACTGTTGTATTGCATGCCTCAGCCCACAAGTGAAGGGGTAGGCCCTGATCATGCAACATCGCCCGTGCAGCACCCACGATCGTTCTGTTCTTGCGCTCAGCCACCCCGTTCTGCTGTGGGTTATGGGGTGCGATGAGCTCTCTCCGAATCCCTTCTGCGCTGCAGAACTCCTTGAATTTAGCCGAGATGAATTCACCACCGTTATCACTCCTTAGAGCAATCACCTTCTTCCCCGAATCCTTCTCGACCAGTGCTTTAAACTCACAGAACTTCGCGAATTTATCGCTCTTCTTCTGCACGAAGAAGATCCAGCACTTTCGAGAGAAATCATCAACAAAGATCACATAATACTTGTGCTTTTCTGTCGAAGCAACTGAGAAAGGACCACACACGTTTGTGTGAACTCTCTCAAGGATCGTCGTGGCGCGACTATCCTTCTCGTGAAAGGTGGCTTTCACAAACTTCCCTAAAGTACACCCCTTGCACTGATCTGACTGCGCAAGAGTGCCCTTAGGAAGTCCAGTAGAAATCTGCTGCAGAATCTTCAAAGCTCCATGGTGAAGGTGGCCCAATCTCCTGTGCCACAGTTCGCCCTCATCATCTCGGCTCACCACTTCTCCCACCTTGCATGCCATTGCTGCGCAGCCATCTACCTGCAACTGATAAAGGTTCTTGGTTCGAACCCCTATCTTCCGGGTCTCTCCAGTAGTCTTACTGCGCAGGAAGGCTTTTCCTTCGCTGAAGACCACATCATACCCCTTGTCCTCCAACATCGCCACAGAGATCAAGTTCTTCTTCAATCCAGGTACATGCATGACATCCTTCAATACAAAGGGTTTACCAGACTCCCTCTGAAAGGATATGGTACCGATACCAGTCGCACTGTATCTACCATCATCGCCCATCTCGATGTGCACACCAAAATATTTGTCCTCCAGATCTGAGAACAAATCCCGATCTCCCGTCATATGAAATGACGCACCGCTGTCCAAGAACCACATCGATCCCATCACACTTGAAACCAAGCATGCGATCAGTGAAAATTCAAGCTCGAACTGTGAAGCCAAAGCTTCTCCATCTGCAGATCTTCCCGCTTGCTTGTTCTTCTTCTTCTTTGGACAATTGGTAGCATAATGTCCATGATCATGGCGGTGAAAACACTTCACTTTCGCCATATCCTGCTTCTTGCCCTTTGCACCAGAATGAGAGGTTTTCTTACCCTTCCCCTTCTTTGCTTTGGCAACCAAAGCGCAGTTTTCTTCATCAGCTCCCTTTGATGAAGATCCATCACGAGTAGTCCTCCTTATCTCCTCCTGCATGAGATCCGCCCAAAGGCGCTCCCATCCCGGCAGCTTCTCCCGACCATTGACACTATCTTGATATGAGTGCCAAGCCTTCGGAAGACCAAGGAGAGCCAAGTCGACCATGTCCTTGTCTTCGACAGTCACCCCCACACTTCCCAGCTCATCTCTGCACTGAGTGAACTTCGTGAGGTATTTGGCAATACTGTCGCCCTTCTCCATCTTGATGTTCCTGAGCTTATCTTTGAGCGCCAGCTTCCTTTGGTCACTCTTACTCTGGAATAGATCCGTCAAAGCTTTCCACATTAAATGTGGAGTAGCCTTTCCATGCAGGCTGGATACAATATGATCCTTGACGCCCTCCAACAGGATCCTTCGACATTTCGCCATCTTCTTTTGCCATACTTCGACTTCAGCAGGATCAGTGGGCTTTTGGACATCCGTATCTACGAACTCCTTCAGAACCATTATCTTCTAATACTACCTCCATGCGATCCTTCCATGCAACATAATTCGAACTGCCTTCAAGAGCATATTCGAGTCGCAAATCATTGAAAGACATTTTCAACACTGGCACCAAGAAAACAAAACTGCTGCAAAATTAGAATTCCACCTCAAAGCTCAACCGCTCTAGATCTGTGAGAACAAATTATTTCTAGCACGGAGATCGACTGCAAGGGGTGTTTACTGGATATATCACCTTTCAAAGAAAGGATGGATCCAGAGGCTACCTGGCCCGCATGCAGACTCTGTCTACCGAAATAAGTTTGTAATCACTGTGATGATAAATCTATGCTTCAATAGCTCCGATACCATGTAGAAATTTGCTGAATAATGATCAATTATCCACCGAGACTATCCTGATCACATACAATTCGAATTCATATGCAACACATAATCTCTTCCACTCAGATCATCAAACATGCGGAAATAAAACAAGCGATAACACATCAATTCATCATACACATTAACACAGTATGTATTGGGAAAGCTTATAGCTGAAAACCCCGCAGCTATTTTGTATAATATAATGGAGAAATCATGTAACAAACTCAGTACAATACTCCTCACAAGTACTCAGTACTTTCTCATGAAGTTACACACAAACTAGCTTGGTTTTGAACAGGTTACTGGTTCAAAAATCACCACTAATTGCCTTGCCTCTATTGCGCAATCATGGCCTGTCTAAATAGAGATCCAAGGTTCGAATCTCCTTGGCTTGACAGTGCAATCATCATGGGAAATTCCTCCAAGTGTGGTGCAAATCTCATGCACAACTGATGTCGCCACCGATAGCTAACTCAACCCTTTCATCTACCTCTTTCACTGGTCTCCACTGAACTGATCATGCACTGTAGTGAACTGATGTGTTCTTGAGTTGAATAATGAGTTACTAATTAATTAATTAAATAATATTTAATTCACTCCACTCATAACTAGTTGATTAGCTAGTTAAACTAATCTCAACCAGTTCAACTAAATTAAACCGAACACAACTCCACTAGCCGTCTCATTAACTCCACCAAACTTCTGCCACTGAAGTCCTAACTGAAGTCAACCATGCATGTGCTCACCAAACCCTTGGGAATAGCGTAATTCCTCTGTCAGATGCATGAGCCACTTCCAAGGCTCGAATTGAAGTGCTCCAAGAGAGTAAACTGAAGTTTATAGTCCAAATATTATTAAGGGTAAATAATATTTGACTTCCCTATTTTAAGGAGAGGCAGTCTAAAAATAGACTTCGACCTATAGGTCCAAAAAATAGGGTCCCATATATTTTTACCAACATGACCAATACTCCAAGAATAACATACTGCAATCCCCGGACCATGCTCCATATGTCTAAAAATAGACATAGTCTAAAAATAGATTTTGCGCCAGAATTTTCCTGCGGGCCCACTTAGTGAAGGCGACTTCATTTCACTAAGCTCCATCATCTTGCTACATTTTCAACAGAACGGTGCCCCAGGCACGCTCGCCTAACTCAATGAAGTGACGTTTTTCTGCTCAGGAAGAGGCCCAGATTGCTGAACCAATCACTTCGCTGCTGCCCTATGTTTGGCCTCACCTGCCCTCAGTGCGCACACCTAAGAACCTTGAAGGTATGCACACCTATCTGCAAATGCCACTAATTCTGGGTGAAGTCCCCATAATTGGAGAAGCACATGGAAAGCTCGCCTCAATTAAGTTTGACGACCACGACCTGGCCAACTTGGAGGCCTTCCTAGAATTGGCACCTGAGTTGTACCTTGAAGGAATGTTAGAGGATGACATGCTAAGGTTGATCCCAATGCCATGGGTGTGTGGGCTAGAAAAATCTGGTTTACTAAACTTGTTGCGAATGCCTCATTTTGGTCAATATAGTATAATTGACCGAATTGCGCGATAGGTGCTAGCCCTGATCCATGATGGCAGCTTATGGATCCGGGACTGCATTCCCATTGATGCCACCCTCATTCATCATATTAATGGTCTCCCCATGGAGGGGCCAAATCCCATGGAGCGCGTCGGCAAGAAGTATGAGCAACATATTGTCGATAAGGTGCGAGAAGACTACCATGTTGAGTGGAATACTAGGGGATTCATGATCAATACCATTGCTAACCCAGGAGTGCACATGGGTACCCTGCTGTTGGCTTGTAAGATGATGCACAAGTGCCAGGTCATGACCGTCCCTGCTTATGTAATTCAGTTGGCTGGCCGCTGCGAAAAGTGGGTCTACTTCAACTGGTCCCAGTTCCTTTGCAACGAATTTTTGGAGAACGTGCGCGAGGCCCAGGATCATGGAAGGGAATTCTGCAACTCTTGGCTGCTGCTCCTAATTGCATTGGTCGCATGGGAAGCCCCTAAAGACTCAGTCCTCCCTGAGCTTGAACCAGACATGTGTGAGGGGGCGCGATACACGAATTTGTGGGATTCGAAGGATGAGTAGCGCATTGAGGATAAAAAATTCTTTTGGGTCCTCTTTTAGAACGAGCTCGCAGCAGCAATTCACTCCTGACCATGCTTGTCATTGGCGGTCTACGACAAGTATAGGAGAATCACAGTATTCCGGGTCATGATGCATAATGTGAAGATTTCGGGGGGTAAGGATTCGACGTGGGTACTGCTGCCTTACATAGTCGCCGATGAGGAAATCGATCGACTCGTTGCCACCTGGCCACCACACTAGAGATTGGTATTCAAATTAGGTACAACTGACACTACAGGTACAAGCACCACCCCGAAGACCACCCCACCTGATACCACCAAGAATGCAGAAGTACGTGGCCTGAAAGACCCCACCGGGACAAAGGACGCCGTGAAGGGTGCAGAGCCGGAATCGCAGCAAGACTCGTAGCAGGACATGGACACAGAGGGTCTGGATGCGCAGGTTACTGATTCCCCACGTGGTATGAAACATACAACTGACCCTCTCAAGGGAGAGCGGAAGAAACGACGGGAAGGCCTAGTAGGGAGACTGACATTACTTTGATGGAGGAAGACCTGGAAAAAATTGCAGATGCGGTCACCCTCGCCTCGGAAGACAGATGGCTTGCTTTGGAAGAGCAGTAGAAGGCTGTGGTCACCGCACTATAGTCTGAGCTCCAAGCTCTACAACTCAAGACGAGCATGGTTTAGACGAGGCCGCCCCCAGAAACCAACAGTGAAATGATCATCATGACTGAAAGCCTCCTCTGCCCTTTTCCAGGCGCAACACTCACCTTGAGCTCACCTGCCTTATGTGCGAAGTCCAGGCTTGCGCAAAAGTACAATTAAATTTGTCCCAACTTCCACACGAACCGCTGTAGGTCCTCCATACATCCCTCTTTGAGGAGATCCAGCACATAGACCATCAGGTGCATCAACATCTCAGTATAGCCAAGCAGACAATCGTTGAAAAAACCGTCAAGGTGTCCCAGGCGTAGGCTGCATGCACCCTTGCCGCCACGCAACAAACCAAGTTGGAACGTCTAATGAGTAGGCTATGCACATATGTAACAGAAGATATCCCAACCTCTGCTACCCCTTAGGCCAATATTGAAGGACTCGTTGCAGCCCTAAAGGCTTCTAGGACCGAGATTCAGAATGTCAAGACTCAGATGGAGCAGCAGATTGCTGTGCTGTAGGCCAAATTGCAGCCAGAAACTTTGCCTGAGGTATGAGCCCAGCGAGCTGCGCTAGTCACAGAAGCCACAAATACTATTACAACCTATATCGTTCAAGGCACAAAATTTATTGAGACAGCTATGCATCTGTGGTCTACAGTACATCGCGATCCTCTCCTGCACGAATTTACTCAAGAGTTGCGGTAGAAGGAAGAAGAATTTGAGCAACTAGAAGCTGCTATGCCCACTCTGATCCCCACTCAATGCCTGGCATGTCTGCAAGCCAGCCATGCACTCAGAGATGACCTGGAAGAGCTTCACCACAAGAAGAAAGTTCTGAGTGACCACCTCAAACCATGGGCTGATGAAGCCCTTAAGCTATCTTAAGAAGTGGACGTTGTAGTCAAACAATTGAATCAAACCCTGGAAAGTGTCACTGCTGCTATTTAGGGCCCAAATTCGTAGAAGTTGGTGGATATTTCACAGAACACTGCTGCGCATAGCGAAGGAGTGATGTCCCCTTTGGTCGATGCAATCAAGAAACTTCAAGTGAATATGCAAACCCCACGGCCGCTGTGACTCGGGACGAGTCACAAGATTGTGTTGGGGGCCTGTTGGAACATGGTTCCCTAAGCTACGTTTTTTATATAATTTTGTAATAGTTGGTCTCGAGTAGGGGTTTTGGGGCGGGTCAAAGCCCCCAATGTTTTGTAATGGGTCAAAGGGTAGACCTAGTGTTCACAAACCACATTTTGCATACCATAGGATAGCAAAGGCTACTATGATATAAATAGATAGATAGTTGGGTCTAGTAAGTAAGAAGAAGTAAGATCGATGCTACAAACGAATTGTTGAGATATGTTTTGGGTTGTTTTGGGTAAGGACTCCTGCTCGCTGTGTGTGCAGAGATCCTCAATCTTGCTGTGTGCGGACCCCGCTGGCTGTGTGCGCAGGCTGTGACTTGGGTTTGTAATTGGGTTCTCAGATATTAATGAATGAAAATCTATTGAAGTTCCTTTATGCTGTTTGAACTGGTTGTGTAGATTACTAAAGTGCCTCTACATTATTTGAGCTGTGAATGTGTCTGCGTTCTATGAATTAGCTGCGATTGTAATGTTCTGTGATGGGAATTACTGATGCGCACGTGGATGCGAATGTGTTGATCTGATCTGTTAATAATAGTAGTGCTGTTTATGGTTACATGCTGATTATAATGTTAAAGGCTCGATAATAGGCTTGTTTCTGTGTGAATTTGATAGAACTCAGTGAGGTCTACCTTAATTACCCACTCTCTCCTAGGGTGCGGAAAACCTGGTTGCAACACCCTCCCATACTACTTCGGGTGAGACCTCTACTTGCAAAGGTAGGTCATTAATGTTCACTGCTGGTTTAAAAAAAACATGGTACAATGGCGAGGAAACTTGGTCAGGAAATGACACAAGTTCAAGGCTAATTCAGCAAAAAATCACCATAAGGACAGGATGCAAGGTGAAAGTAATTTCAAGTTTCCTTTGATTAAATACCAATGTGGAAACAAGATGTTTACTGCAAATTTAGGTTGTTGTTCTACAAGTTTTGAAAATGTGCAACATGACAATGTCAAAAACAACAATGTTTGGTCAATGGAGTCAAGGAAAAATTTGTCGTTTCATGAAAAGCTCCAATTAATGAAATCAGTGAAATTTCGGTGGATTAAGATTGGAAGAGTGGGGACACAATCTCCTCATCTTCATGTTCAGTAGTCCAGAGAGCTTTTGGGGTCAAAATTATTCCCAATGGGGAGGTGTGATCAGGAGATTATACCATTGTTAAAAAATGATAAAAAATGAAAGTTCTCAATTGTGTTTTCAACTTGAGCGACTGGAAAGATATCATTGCTGCGATTCTAGTGCTGTGAACAGTTTGCAAAAAAAGGTCATATGAAGAAGTTATGAAGGTTTTAAAGGCCCAGTAAACTCTAAAAAATGACCTTTGACTAAATTTGACTTTGTCAAAAAAATATATTTTCAAAAAAATATTTTTTGTATTAAAGTTTTTAGGCCAATGAACAGGTACCATGTGGCCAGCCCGGAGGCTGCCACGTGGCCCCAGGCCGAAGGACGAAGAGTCATATAATTTTTTTTGGAGTCGATGAGGTTCGAATGCGGGACTTGCCCGCACACAACACATGCACTCGACTGTTGCACCATGGTGGTAGTTCTTAATTGTTAAGGGCTCAACAACTATTTGAACGTTAAAGGTAAATACGATTGCAGGGGTTGGGGAGGCCAGCCCCCCACCATGTGTCCGCCCATCCAAAAACATGGCCTAAACTCCATGTTAACCGTGACATCAAACCTTAACTACTGACGACATTTCCGTTTGTTCACATGCGAAATAAAATAATTATTACGAGGTTGGTCTGACGGTCAAGCCAACGTTTTCGACGACGGTTTATTTACAGCGATCACATGTATTATCCAAAATTTTATTTAACTGGTAGTCCATCTGATGGTTTTGCTAGCGGACCACCAAATTAGGCAGAGATTTCTATTCTGACGGCACTAACTGGAGTTCCTCCAGTTTTGGAGGATTTTTTTAGGGACATTGGGCAGTTTACAGTTTGGGCCATAACTCCTTGGATATTCGACCAATTTTGATGAATGAATAATCAATTTTGGGTATTATAGAAATTATGAACACATTGGCAGAGGTTTTAGAGCCATTAGAGGTTTTTCTTCAGGAGAGGTCAAGGAGCCACCAGGACCACTAGGGTGTTTTTAGTGTTTTGAGCATCCATTCTCTATTTTCTGAAATGAATTGTCATTCCTGACTAATTTAAGCATTCTGAAGCTATTTTTATAGAGAGCACAACCATTTGAGGCTTTTTATCACATTTACTTACCATTTTTGAGCAATAATATATGAGGGACATGCCATTGGGAGTTGGACCAGCAGATGTAGGCCAGGAGGGGTGAATTGCTTCATCAAATTTGCTGAGTATTGTTACATGTGATGTTTATTTCTCTGTTATATACTGAAAAGTGTTGTACAAGATAATTTACATGCTTTAACCTCATACAGAAATTTGTTTAACTAAGTTAAAACCATTTGTTTAACCTACAAACTTCAATGAACCTTATGCACACAATTTAATTATTGTTTGGATACTTAGCACAACAAAACTAATAAATTCCATTCAGATAAGGGGGAGGTGATAAGACTCATGATCCAACGAACCCAGGTGTGGCTGAAGCCAGAGGCTATGATAATCTTTTTGATGTATTCCCAGCTGAGTTTATCAAAAGCTTTGGATAGGTTGATTTTGAGAAGCATGCCAGGCTTTTTAGAGGTTTTGAGAGAGTGAATGACTTCATTGGTTAAAATGATGCCATCAAGAATTTTCCTGCCTTCCACATAACCTGTTTTCTCATGGGAGATAATTATGGGAAGGATATGATTCAGCCTATTAGCCATAACTTTGGAGATAATTTTGTA
Source organism: Pinus albicaulis (assembly GCA_034641835.2). Lineage (NCBI taxonomy): Eukaryota > Viridiplantae > Streptophyta > Pinopsida > Pinales > Pinaceae > Pinus > Pinus albicaulis. The sequence continues at coordinate 281,405,571 of CM076583.1, read as the reverse complement.
AATGACATTGCAGAGAGCTATGTGCCTGTACTTAATTGACGAGGTTGCGTTGTCTTCTTTTGGAACCAAAGTGATGAAGGTAGCATTTATCACTGGTAGAAGCCAGTGGGTGGTGCACGATTCATCCACTACGTCCCATAATTTGTTTTGAATGGTCTCCCAGAAAAAAAATGGAAGAAGTTGGTTGTAAATCCATCAGGACCTGTAGATTTCCCTGCCTTCAACTGGAAGACTGCTTGTTCCACCTTAGCCAGAGTGGTAGCTATGAGCAACATCCTGTTTTTTTCATTCGTTACCAGCTTGGGAATGTGTTGAGTGATTTCCCCAATAGCCTCATGCCTTTGGTGATTGGTTTCTTGTAAAATTTCCTTGAAGTGATTGCGCAACTCCTTAGTGATGGCCTCTTGCATTTCCAACCTTTCCCCAGTTTGGTTCTTGAGAACAATAATTTTGCTGTGCATTCTGTGCTGAATGGTGGAATGTTGGAAGAATTTGGTGTTTCTTTTTCCCTCTTTGATCCAGATGATTCTTGATTTTTGTCTCCATAGAGCTTCTTCCTGGTTCCATCTTTCTTCCAACTGCATTGTTAAGGTCTTCTTCTAACTTTCTGACTCAGCTGAGCGCCCTTCATGGATAATAGTCTGTTGCAACTTCTTCATTTTTTCCTCCAGTTCTTTATGTTTTGTGAAGATATTGCCAAAGGTTGTTTTGTTCTAGACCTTCAATTTTCCTTTGAGCAGTTTCAGTTTTGTCTAGAACTAAAGCATTTTTGTGCCTTGCGAAGGTACTAAGGAGGTCCACCATTTGGAAACCATATCCTTGAACCCTGGGTGTCGGAACCAACAATGTTCAGAGCGGAAAGGTTTAGGAGCATGCTTACTTGGTCTTGACCATTAAAGTTGTATCAGCCAGTGATCAGAGCCTGTTGTAGGGATGATAGTAGCAGCTATGCCACCCCCTAGTCGAATGAGGTCTTCTGTGATGAGGAATCTGTCTAATCTTGAGGCTATATGATGGGCACCTCCTCTTTTGTTGTTCCATGCAAAGATTCAATTAGAGGTGTGTAGGTCTATGAGGTTGTTACCTTGGATAAAGTTCTTGAATCCATTATTGTCCAATTCCAGATGCATCCTTCCTCCTTTCTTTTCCTGAAGATTGGTTGTGATATCGAAGTCTCCTCCTAGGAGCCAGAGTGGAAGGGCTCGCTATTTATTGATTTCTACTAGGTTTTCCAGGAGCGCCAATTTTTGTTGGGCATTTTGTGGGAAGTAGACATTTGTGAGTAGATCATGGATATCCGTGCTAATCAGGTGAAAGTTGGCCTGGATGAAGTGTCTTTTAGCATGAAAGTTCTCTAGGGAGATGATTTGGGGGTTCCAGATGATTGCCAGGCCTCTAGACGCCCCGTTGGCATCCACCACTATTGTATTGCTACCTTTCCAATTTTTTTTGAATATTGTATCCAGAGTGGAGCTGGAACATTTGGTTTCTTGCATGTAGAATATTGCAGGGCATTCCTCAGTAATCCTTTTCTTTATTTTCTTGTGCTTCATGGGGCTATTGAGCCCTCTTATGTTCCAGGAGATGATCTTCATGGGAAATGATTGGAGGTATAGGTGAAGAATCTAGTTAGCTTGGGGAATCGCCCGAAATCCACCATTTATTTCCCTATTTCTATGGTTCTTTACAGAGTTATTTTCCTGCCCCTTTTGCCGGACTCTTTCGTGAAGTATTTGGTGTTAATGAGCGTTCCCCCTTGGATACCCCGAGAGGGCAGCCGCTGTGCTCTAGTAAGGATTTCTTCCATATTTTAGACTTGTTTCTTCGAGATGGATTTGAAGTCTTTCTTATTGCAGACATCCTCTAACCCTATGAGATCTAGGGCTTCCAGATCAATGCTTTCTGGTTCTTCCTCCATGGCTTCTAGGATCGACTCCGTGATTTGTTCTTTGCCCTTTAACGTATTGTTATCCTCTGCGGAGTTTGCATTTGGGGGTTTCAGGAAGGTCTCAAGGAGGACCTTGTGCTGTTGAGACTTTGAGGACTGAGCCTGCTTCATGGAGTATTCCCAGCTTTGATGACTGGTTCATTTTTGTTTTCATGTAGCTGATTTAAGGCTACGAAGCTATTTCTAGTCGCAAGGCCTTTTTTATTTTGATGAGGAGTAACTCTCTTGTTGTGCCTTTTTTTTCTTGCTGCCTTCGTGAATCCTTCTGCTTCCTGATCATTGGATTCCTTTTCAGCCATATATTTCTTGTTTAGAGGACAGTATCTAAAGATATGCCCATGTTGGTGACTCTTCCTGCATCTTAAAGGAATGTGCTCATAATCTATAGTTTGTGTCCATTCAAAATCTTCATGCAACAGACTTACCTCACTTGGTAACGTTTCTACTAAGTTCATGTAGACACATATGCAGGCATAAGCTTCGTAGCAGTTGATCTTGGTCTCCTCTGCGATCTTGAAAAACTCTCCCAGAGCATTGCCGATGTCTCTGAGGGTTAGCTCATCCCAATAATCATACGGGAGGGAGTAGAGATGGATCCAGACCGGTGCCCAGGTGAGATCCTGTTTGTCATGGTTGAATCGCTCCGTCCAGGGTCTGAGGTATAGACTTACGGTGTTGAAGAAATAAGGGCCTCCATCCATGATTCTATCTTTGTCTTCAGTGCAAGTGAAGAGCATGTTGAAGAATCCTTTAGTGCACAATGTGGCCTTTGGTTTTCCATTTCGAAGCTATCCATCATCTTAATGATTTTTCCGTGGGCCAGAAGCCCATGAACTTTCCTATCAGAGCGTGGTCCTTCATGAACTGGATTCTGATGTTGATGCGATGCGCTGGGAGTTCGATCACTGTTTTCTTAGATTTCTTTGGTATGCATGTTGCTAATTTAGTATTCGCTTCTTCTGCTATTGGTATATTTGTCGATTGCATTGTGGGAGTCACCCCTGTAGTTTTTTGAGACGGCCCAGATTTGTGTTGATTAACGGTATCAGACACTGCCGCCGCCCCTGTGGGAGTCTGGCCTGTAATTGGGGGAGAAGATGTCCCCCCACTGGATTCGGTCATCGGTGAGCCTTAAGCTATCTAGGAGAGGAATCATGACCTAAAAGTCTGGGGGTGGAGGTCTGCCGAGGGAAACCAACGCTGAAACCAACAAATCCTAGGTCATGGAGGTCGGCCTGGTGCAGAGCTCCGCTAGGGTTTTTTTCCCTCTTGATCATACATAAGACTTTCTCTACACCAATATTCTCTAGATTACCTTGTTGCTTAAAGAGAAGACATTGTATGTTTGTCAGGTCTGGCAACTAATTCAATGTGTGCACGGAAAGGATAAAGAAAAAAGGCATAAGAAAAGAATCACTGAAGGATAAGTATCAGTATTTTACTTTCAGTTTTTAATTATGCATGTGATCTATGATTTTGGTTTATGATTGTTACATGTGATTTATGATTTTGAATTATGATGGTTGTATTTTAAGCTAAAAATATGTGATGTGTTTATACATGATGATTTGGTCAAAGAGCTTGTTTGACTTGTTGTGACAGGGAGTAAACAAAATTTCAAGTGTATCTTATTGATGGGCCACCGATTAGATATAATGTGAATTTATTTCAATTTATTTTGAATCTAATGGAAGTTATGTGTCTGGTATAGGAAAGCATGGAATATAGTTTAGGTAGTTGGAACTAACTACAAGAATTAGTTTCATCTGTGAAAAGGAATTGAAACATGAAGAAATATGCTGGTAAATAATTCAGGAACAAGTCCATTGTGGGATATTGGTACCCAATAGTGTCCATTTATTTCCATGAGCATGCTATGACCAACATGATGGTTTTTAGGCAGGTATATGCCTTGGTTTTGGACATTTTGAAGTGAGGATGCCTTTCCAAGGGATGGATCCCCCAAGATAGGGGATGTCAGGGAACTTGGAAGGTGAGTGACTGCATGAAAGGGGCTGACCAGCTTTTCCGAGGAAATGTGTAACAGAGAAGGGAAGTTCAGGGAATGTATTTTTTTTGGTCATTAGCATTGCCATATGGAACCAGTTGCACATTGGGAGCGTGCCCTGAAAAAATGAGTTGGTAAATGTTCACTGAGAGGACAAGTGGTGGAGGATTGTAGCGCTAGACATTGGATGCAACTTTGGCCCTGATAGTGGATTATTGACTTCCTAGGAAGGAAGTGAATACTGGTACGAATTTGAGGGTGGAGGTGTGAGCCTCTCGACTCCCTTGTTGCTGATACATGCATCATATCCTTTTATTTTTTGGTTAAGAAAATGTGCATATGTATATATGTGTATTGTATTGTGAATATTATATCGAGCTAGATTTATAAAGCTCCATAGACAGTATGATTATTTTATAGTTGAAGCAAATCTGCATAAGTATATGTGGTCGGTATTGTAAATACCCTAATGAGTTGTGTTATAAAGCTCCAGTAAGCGGTATGATTGTCATGTTTCCAGCAATGGTTATTGTAAATACTGCAGCGAGGTGGGTTATAAATCTCCATGGGCAGTATGTTTGCTTTTTAGCAGTTTTGCTGAGGTATAGATGTGGTTTAACACTGAGGATGGTGTTCCCCAAGGGGGAGGGTTTTGTAACATACCCAAGCTAAAATTTCATGTAATAAAAGTTAATAAAGGCAAAAATATGACCATGATTAAGGGACACTTATTCCAAGTTGAATGTTGGGAAAATATATCCTACTGGGAATCACTGGATGTGTTTATGGCTAAAGGAAGTTTCAAAGGTTTTGAAAAGGAAAAAAGTATTTTTGGCACATTTATTTATGAAAATAAAGGAAATTGGGTGAAAAGGAAGGTGAAAGGTCACAACTTTCATGCAAGGAGGAAATTGAAGGAAAAAAAACATAAAATTGAATAAATTAGAGGCATAAATGTTTAAAAGGGTGTTGAGGACCAGTTCACAACTTTTTGTCAGTTATTTTTTAGAATTACATTCAGAGAGGAGAAGAGCTCCAAGAGGAGAAGGAGATCAAGCAAGCAAAGGAAGGAAAAGAAATCAAAGGAAGAACAAGGAAAGGAAAGGAAAGAAAATATCAAGCAAGGAAGAGCATGATCAAGCAACTTCAACAGGAATAGTTACAGGTAGTAGGTTGCATGTATGATCTCCTATCTGGTTTTGACATGCATGGTATGTGGATGTTGGTATTTTGGTTATTTTACTTTCAGTGGCATGGTTTTGTTAGGTTTTGACAGTGGTTTTCAACCTTGCCTTGCCTTTTTCCGAGGCATGGTGTGATGGGATTATTCTCGGTTTGAAGATTTGGAATCGTGGATGGTTTCGGAATCCGAGGCGGAGGTGGTCTTAGGTTCATTCCCAAATGCCTAAGAATCCCTTGATAGGTTTTGGAAGGATACACAGTAAATCCTGAGGGTGGTGTCTTGGTAAGGGCCTAGTGACCCGATGTGGATTGCGTTAAAGCCTAGAAACAAGGAAATGGAAAATTACTTAAGGATAGTGATGAGATTTGGAGGCATTCCAAGTATGGTTCGGTTTTGTGATCTTGATGTTGGTCTAGGTGAGAGTACTGTATGGTGAGGGTAGAAGTGGTTTAACCTATGGATTCCCTTGGTTGTTTTTGGATTGGTTTATCCATGAGATCCCACATTCATGCTTGGAATATGGCACGAGGGTGATTGGTTGAAAGAAATATTTTGTTCAGCCATGTCTATGGTTGGGTGGTACGTGGACGTCCCAAACCTGGTTGGATCTTGCCTATGTTTAATGAAAGCTAAGTTCTCTTAATTTTGTACTTGTATTTATGTGTCTTTAATGGATGTTATCTTATGGTTGTTTCTGTGGTTATATGCTGGTTATAAGCATGGTTATGTGATTGATTCCATTCATGGTTCATTTCATGTTTTTATTTGTAACTGAAAAAATAATGGATGCAAAACCTAATTAATGTTAAGAAAACTAATGGGAGAGGGTGGTGATCCTTCTTGTCAAGTATCATATGAGTTTTCAATCCTTTATGCACAAACTTGAATTCATGACTTGTAGATTGTATATCTACCAAGTGTTTGACATAATTCCAGTCCCACTCGGGGATGGCCAAGCTTAGTCCTGGTGTCAATTTTTGGTTTACAAGCATTTTCCTTGTGTAATTTATGAATTTTAAAGTTATAGGGATTTTTGGGAAAATTTCTATCCCCAACCCTGGAATCTAGCCTTAAATTCCATAGTCGTTGGCACAACACTAAGTGAAAAAGTCTACAGTCACACTGATGTAGGATTATGCATGTGACTGGGAGGTTCCAGTCACATTGATGCCTTGAAAAGGGAGCAACTGAGAGGTTCTAGTCACACTGATGTCTTAACAAGGGAGTGACTGGGGGTAAAAATCAAGGAAAAGTCAAGTTGGCTCAGGGGATGGACACCTAGAGTTGTTGGATTAGTCCTGGAGGGTCCCGTGGCACCTGAGGGAAGTCATTCAAGTTGTTTGTCGACTCCATTTCCTTAAGGTCACCTAGGAGGTTGAGTTTGGTCGTAATTTCCCCTCATCTCATGTTTACCCTGGGTAAGCCAGTGAAAGTAGGTAGATGTGAGGGGAGGTGTACAGTACATAACCACAAACTTTGTAGGATGCCATTAAGAAGCTGAAGCACTAATTTGAACAAGAAAAACATAGACAAAATATTAAGAGTGACTAGAAGGAAATGAACAACATTGGAAATAAGAAGAATTGGCCCAAGAAAATTTCATAAAAGAGGGAAAGTAAGCAACTTGCCTATACAAATAAACTTTAGCAGAGAGTTAACCTTGTTGATAAGGGAAATATGAAACAACCAACATCAGAGCGGGGAAATCTTGAAGCGAGAGAGCAATTAAAGTGCTGGACATGTGGTGAAAATAATAGGAAAAGGGTCTGTCCACACCGAAAAATGGTTGGACCAAATATTTATAGCGTCCATGGTGCTCACACAGTGGGTGATGTAGCTCAAAGTTAGCCTAGAATTTATGTAGTTGTATACAATTGCTAGGAAAACCATGAGACATCCGTCATTGAGATGGAAGGTAAGTTGTGTAATCAAATTGTTTATATTTTAACTGATCATGGTTCTAACTACAACTATGTCAGCCCATAACTTGTTGAAAAAAGCAATTTGTCTAAGGAAATTCATGAAGAACCATGGTTGGTTCAATTGGAAACTAGAGTAAAAAGAAGAATTAATCATTGGGTGAGATATTTTGCATTTGAGCTCAGTGGCATGTCCACAACAACACATTTAAGTTGATTTCCATTGGGTGCATACAACATATTATTGGGCATGGATTGGTTTTACTTGCACAAGACCACAATGGATTGTTTTGAAAATGAAATTGAATGCTTAAATGAGCAAGGAGAGTGAAGAGTTGTAACAAACCTAGGTTAAAAGTTCATGTAATAAAGTTAATAAAGGAAAAAATAAGACCAAGGTCATGGGACACGTATTCCATGTTGAATGTTGGGAAAAACATCCTAGTGGGAATCACGTGTTGTTTATTATGACTAAGGGAAATTGGAAAAGGCAATGTCAAGGGCGTTTGAAAGGAAAAAAAATATTTTTGGCATTTTATTTATGAAAATAAAGGAAATTAGGAGAAAAGGAAGGCAAAAGGTCATAGGTTGCATGTGAGGAGGAAATTGAAAGGAAAATAATGGAAATTGAAGAAAATAGAGGCCTCGTTGATAAAAAGGATTCAGAGGATCAATTCACAACTTTTGTCGGCTTATCAATTTTTTTCAGTTTAATTTTGGAATTGGTTCCAGAGAGGAGAATAACACCAAGGGGAGAAAGAAAGCACGAAACAAAATGAAGGTCAAAGAAACGAAAGGAAAGCAAGGATCAAGCAAGGAAATGTTGGATCAAGCGGCTTCAACAAGAATACTTTCAGGTAACAGGTTGCATGTATAATTTCCTAGCTAGTTTTGGCATGTATGGTAGATGCATGCATGTATTTGGTTCATTTGTGGTCACTGGAATGGGGTTTTCCTGGTTTGATAGTGGTTTCAACCTTGCCTTACCATTTTTGGATAGCCATGGTGTGATAGGATTCATTCTTGGTTGAGCATTGGATTTCTGGAAGGTTTTTGAATCTGGGTGAAATGGTCTCAGTAAATTCCCAAGGGTTGGTGGTGGAGATGGTTTTCTCTGGGAAGCCCTCAAAAGGTGGGTGGAGACAAGAAAATTCCTCAAGGGATGGTGAAGGAATTCTGAGGCATCTAAGCTTGGTTTGGTTTTTTAATATCGGGATCGATTTAGGTGAGATCATAGTAGTGTGAGGGTGGAGGTGGTTTAACCTCTGGATTCCCTTGGTTGTTTATGCATCAGTTTATCCCGTGAGATCCCACATTCATGCTTGAAATATGCCACAGGGGTGATTGGCTGAAAAAGAGATTTGGTTCAAGTCAATCTATGGTTGGGTGGTACGTGGAAGTCCCTGACTTGGTTGGATTTTGCATATGATTGATAAGATCTCTTTTCCCTTGTGATTCATGAGTAATTACTGATCTGGATCTTGGGGGGTAGCCCCCAAGATCTAAAAAAATTAAATGGAAGAAAAAAAAAAGGAGAACACACAATAAGAAAAACCACAAAGATTATTTTTATTAAAATGGAGAATAACTGTAAATGCTACATTGTGGTGGACAATCTATCCTTTTACAAAATGCGACTTGTTACTTATAACATTTTTTAGTTATAATACCATAGGTAAATTCCATGGGTGGGTAAATACCATGGGTGAATGAATACCATGGGTGGATGTCAATTACAATACCATGGGTGGATAAATACCATGGGAGGATGAATACCATGGGTGGATGCCACTTACAATACCACAGGTAAATACCATGGGTGGATTCCACTTACAATTCCACAGGTAAATTCCATGGGTGGATAAATACCATGGGTGGATGAACACCATGGGTGGATGCCACTTACAATACCATGGGTAGATGCCACTTTCCATTCAGATCATTCCTCCCTCCTTAAGATGCAATGGCCCCCATTGCGTGAATTTCCCTCCTGAGAAGCCTTTGTTGAATATGAAGAGCCACTGAAGAGAAGAGTTTTGTGTGGTTAACCCATAACCATGATGAATGAAGATCCGAGGATAGAGATACCCTATAATTCTTGTGAACAACTATGATACTGACAATGTGTGGTCTAGAAAATGGACTTTTATGAAGTGTGGGTTTGTGGATGACCCATAACCATGACAAACAAAGATCCAATGATAGAGATACCTTGTAATTCTTGTGACCAACTGTGATACTAAGGGTGTGTAGCCTAGAAAATGGACTTCGATGACAAGGATTTTGTGTGGTTAACCCATAACCTTGGGTTTGTAGGTGACCCATAACCATGGTGATTTTCAGTTTGCTTCGTGAAATTATGGTGGCTTTTCTAGTAGATTCTCCTATCCAATGAGATGTTTGTAAAGGTTTCTTGCACATTTTAGACCTCTTGTTGCAACTTTGCTGATAATTTATGCTACAGGTGATGAAATAAATTTCCGTTAAAGACCCATCTGAGGTATTGAAGAGATATTTCCATTTATATAAGACACTTGAAATTTGATGATGTATGGAGTGAGAAAATTATTCCAGAAACTCATGGTGCACGCGATTGTGCAACGTTCTAGACATATGTAACTTCAATTGCTCATATCTCTCAAACTAGGAAACGAAATAAAATTCCGTAAAAAACCCATTTGATCAAATAGAAAATAATTTCAAATGAGATATTTTCACCTTCTAAAATTCTATGTGGAGGTAGTAGCACTTACATGAAGATTGTCTAACATTGTTGCAAAAATTTGAAACTGAAATATGCTTCAAACCCTCATTCCCATGGAGCCTTACCCTGAATCTGATACCACTAATCCAAATCTTGGGGGGAGGCCCCCAAGATCTAAAAAATAAAATTCTAGAATAAAAAAGGAGAACACATAGTAAACAAAACCACAATTTTTTTTTTTTATTAAAATAGAGAATAACTGTAAAAGATACATTATGGTGGATAATATGTCCTTTTACAAAATGCAACTTGTTACTTACAACCTTTTTTAGTTACAATACCATAGGTAAATTCCATGGGTGGGTAAATACCATGGGTGAATGAATACCATGGGTGGATGTCACTTACAACACCATGGGTAAATTCCATGGGTGGATAAATGTTGGAGCGGGGTCCCCTGGGGTGCATTTTTGGGATAATTTTGTATAAGTTTTGTTGAATGCATTGCGCGCTAAGAGTCAAAGGGGCTTTGGGTGGGTCAAAGTCCCTTAATCATTGTAATGGGTTTGATGGAAAACCATGAGTCTCAAACCATGGTATGGTATGTGCACGTTTAGATAGTATAAATATGTAAGGATAAAGTCGAGTAAGCAAGAATATTATGTCTATGATGTAATGGTTGTTTTTTAACGCGTTGATCTAAGTCTGGGTTTTTGGGTAGAAAGGCTCCTGCTAGATGTGTGTGCAGAGACCTAAGTCCTGGCAGTGTACGCAAAAGGATTGAATGTAATGAAATTGATAGATCTCTTAATAAAGAAGACAATTTTGATGAACCTGGACTCTTATGTGACTTGTTGTATTGATTATTTGTTATTTTCTTTAAGATCTGAATCTGTTTTGTATTGCGTATTTACTTCTATTAATGGTTAATTGCATCTACGTGAATATCAATTGAAGTTAGATGAATATATCTGATTAAAGTATATTTAATTAATGTGCATAAGATATATTGTGTTATCACCCAAAAATTTTCAAAACATCATTGTGTCAACTCTGTTTTTGATCATGGTCTCAAAATGGGTTTGAAAGTCATTTTAGGTTTTGGTTAAGGGTAGGTTAGAGTTTTTATAAGTTTAAAGGTCACCATTGAATTCAAATAAAGTATTTAGAGGCCCATTCCATGATCAAATACTCACATTTTCCATTTAGGGGTCATTCCATAAGGTTTCGTGTTAAATTTATGCAATTAGCCAAAAATCCTCCATTTCGTAGCACCGCTAGTTCAAAAAAGAGGATTTGTGCTACGAAAGCGCTGATACTTTCACAGCGCAAACTGTGAAAAATACACTATGAGTGCTACGAAAGCGCGGTTTCTTAACAATCTTGTCAATTAAGCCAGAATCTGTCAGAATCCGTTGGGGAATGATATGATAGGGGTATGGTGAGTCAGTTAGTTATCAAATTCAATGTACTTACCTGTCTCATAGTCATCATCGTCATGATAGGGCATGAATGAGGCATCTTTCAGTTATTAAATGACAATTCAAATTCAAATCTTTACCTAATTTGGTCATTCTCGTTTTCATTTGCCTCCATACGAGTGTCTAAGCTCTGAAGCAGTCAAGCTAAGCCTATGGTTATTCTATAAAAATGCTATCTTCACCATAATCAAGCGAGGCTATTTCATATCCTAATCAAGCGAGGCTATTTTACAGATTCAAGAGAAGCTGACAAGTTTTTTCTAAGAAGCATGGTAGAGGAGAAGAAATTCCACAGAGGGGGACATTGCTTAAGATATGAGCCGGAAAATGTGAAGGCTATAATTGAATATCAAACAGTGATGGAGGCTTTTAGCAAAGCAGGTTGTCTCCGGTTTTGTGAAAAGCTGTAGGGTTGCCACACTCAGGTGTCTAAAGAATTTTCCTTACACTTCAGTGGAACAACTACCAAGATTGGGATTTTAAATGTGCCAGTCACACCTGAGATTATTGCTTCTATGACAGAAATACCAAGGGGGCAAGAGAATTGGTTTAAAGTTTTTAATTTTGACATGGAACCATGCAAGGAATTCATGAAACCAGAGTATGTAGATATGGACCTAAATAATGTAATACCAAGAAGCTGTATCAAAGACACCTATGCCAAGCTGTTGTTCAACATTCAAAGATACTTTACATGTGAAGGCAGGTACCATAAAGTTTATACTTATCATTTCAAGCTGCTTCTGCATTTCACAGGTATGATATCACTATATTTTCCCTTTTACTTGCATAGGAGCCTTGCCAAAATGGCTGATAAAGTACAAGCCAAGTTTGATGGTTGTGAAACATCTTTGTTTCACCATGGTTTGATAAAGTTATTGGTGTTGAATGAGCTGTAGAAAATAAGCAGGGATTGGTCTTCTTTTTTGTTTATGAATGGTTTTGAACTGGAAACCCTAACCCCAGCTAGAAACCCTAAACCTAAAGGAGCTCCTTCAACACCAGTAGCAGAGTCTAGTCAGCCTGTGGTTGCAAAATCAAAGAGGTTTGTAAAGTTGAAACCAAGGAAACAAGTTGAGAAAAGGACATCGAAGACAAAAGTTCTTGTTGCAGCAACTCCATCACCTGCAAAACAAAGGTCGAAAGGTGGCAAAGAGGCAAAAAAAAAGCAAATTTCCAGCAAGCAGGAAATCAAGAGAGTGACAAGAAGCCAAGCAGTGACATCAAAGGGAGAAATAGTTGTTTCAGGTATAGAAGATAGCCAAGTGATAAAGGGAAATTTAGATGACATCCTTCATGCAATTGATATAGAAAAGTCACCCATTGTGCAAGCTGATTTCATTGGAGTTGATGAACACAAACAGAAAAAAGTTAAGTCAGCAAAGAAACTTGAATTTGAGGGTGAAAATGCAGCCTTTATCTTTAAAGCAAGGAAACCTTTAACTAGGCATGCTAAGAAGCTCAAGGAAGGTAGCAAGGAGGTCCAAGAAACTATTGAAACAATTAAAGTCCCTGAAGAGGTGGTTGACCTCTCATCACCAACAATGGAGCATACAACCAACAAAATAATGAAGGAAAAGGAAGAAATCACAGAGTGTCAAAATCTTGAGGAGAAATTGAGGTTAGAAAATCAAGAGATTGCTATGATGAGAAAGAGGGCCAGAAATCATATTATTGAGAAAATAAAGTTCAAAATAATGAAGGCAGTATGGGAAGGCCAAACTGGTTCTAGCTCTGAAATTCCAAGCAGTGCAGAACAATTTTTCACATGGACAATTCCAACCATCAAGGAAGCAAAGTTTTTCAGAGTAATCAATACTCACTTGAGAGCCAGTAATAGAAGACTAAGAGATCAAGTGGAGGATTTGGAGCTGCAGCTGAAACAAAGGTGCAGAATGACAAATTATTTAAAAAGTCAAAAGCTGAATCAAATGGAAAATGAAGAATAAACCTCATGAAAATTGTGTTTTTAGTGCATATGACTGTTTGTTTTGATGAAACCAATAGTATTCTAAAATTTTGGCACATTTTTTTTTTTGAATTTTGAAGAAATCCAGACAAAACCGCTCACTCAGCAGTTTCATAGCGCAAACAATGCAAAAAGAGTGAAAAGCGCTACGAAACTGCTGTAGCAGCTTTTTTCACCCTTTCTTATAAATATTTGAAAGGAAAATGTGTGTATTATGACCTGAAATTGATAGGGAAGTTGTGTTAAGTGAATATAAAGATAAATATGGAAGAAAGAAGCCAAAGTTTTGAAGGTAAAAGGGTAAAAAGGCTGCACTACGAAACTGTGCTGTTTTCGTAGCGCATGTCTACTTCTGCTATTTTGAAGAGTTTGATAGTGGTTTTGGACAGCTGGGACTTGGTGAGGTTTTTGACAGGTGTTACTTCAGTTCCTAACATCAAATAAGCTCGAAGTAATGGGTTCATGACAGTCAAAGTGTCTCAAGAGAACAAAGAATCCTATGCCTAGAAAACAGGGGACAGTTTCCTAGTTTATTGGAGATCAACATGGAGGTCATAAAGTGTTGGAGATTATCATCTGGATTCGACCTTATGGGAATAAAGTTGGAAAATGATGTTATCTAGTTTAGATAAGGTTGTTATGAGTATAGTTAAGGAGTTTGAATCCTATTTTTAATAAGACTCTTCATTAGGTTTGCAGTTGTCATTTTGTAATAAATACCATGTCAAATGGTTAGACAAGGTATAAAAAGTAGGAATTTGATGTATTTAGCTTAGGATAAGGTTATCCTATGTTGTAAATGATCTATAAAATATGAAGAAGTCGAAATAGTTGGACATTTTTAGTAAAAAGACTGCGTTTATTGTAAGTGACTGGTTTTCAGTTTAATACAGAGTTTTTTACTTAGCCAACTCAAGGTTCATAAAGAGTTCTAGTGTGTTATTGTTCTAATGCCATATTTTTACTATCCTATTCCAGTGGTGTTTGCTTATGTTACTCAAAATTCATCATTGATGCTCTGACTTCCTTCATAGACAAACTATGTGTTTTATAGTTTCACATGTGTATCTCTAGACTAGAACTCTGATATGTCTTGACTTCCATGCTAAGTAGATTGTTTGGTTTTACTAAAGCTATTATGACTCCATAAGCCCAATGTGCACTTGCTAATGTGATTTACAACCAATATCCATTTTTATCTGCTTATTATCCCAGGTAGAGTTAGCCATCTATATTTATATAAAAAATCATTAACCCTTGAGAGAACCTTCTTAGGTTGAGGAGGCTAGGCCTCAATCAAAATATTGGTTTGAAACAGTTACATGAGATTGATTTGATTAGCAACCTATCAGGTCTGATTTTGTAATAACATATTGAAGGATTCTCTGATAATCTGTGGAAGGGTTTGATTTGTTGATTGTGCATGCACACATCCATTATATACTCTTTTATATGTATGAATAGGGCCACTACATCAAAAACTTCCTCAGGGTGCAGAAACTTGGTTCCAACACCCCCCCATACTGCTTTAGGTGAGACTTTTATCTACACAAGTAGATCACTGCCGAAAGGGCTAGTAGTTGGAGGGTTTTGTTGGTTGCGTGATAACTCCGAACCTGGTTCAGGACCCCTCAAGCCAAAAAATGGTTCTGTTTCTGAGACTGGGAACATTTTGAGGGATATTTGATGTTTTGGCATCTGATGCAAAAAAAATTACAAGATTGGCTTGATAAGAAGATACTTGAATTTATGATCGAAGAAAACAAAAACTCTAAATTGTCCACTGAAGATTGGACACAAAAGTATATCAATACAAAAGTCCACGAAATTTTCCTTACTTCCTTTGCGACCAAGTTTCACGAGTGGTTGTATCGACTCATTGAATTTTAGACCTGCGCAAAGGACATCGCGATCACTTAGTAGACCCCATAGTTAGTACAACAATTAGAGAAGAGTGGCAAAAAGATCACCCGTGCGGAAGATCATTGGATCAATCGTGTTCTAGGAGGATTTGTGACTGAATTTGTTATTGATCAATTTGTATCTTATTCTGAATCTGAATGAAGGTTTTTTAGGTGTCCTAGAGGTAAGTTCTTGCGCTCTCTGAAATTGTGGATTAAAATGCTATTATGTGAATAGGGTAATATGTGCAATCATATTGGGTGAATGTCCTATTGAGGCCCTACTACGCGCAGTGGAAGAACTTACAAAGTATATCTAGAAGAAGGTTTTATTTATAGTCCTCTCAAGGGTAAATATGTCAGTGACGAAGAATCAGAAACTAGTATTTTTGGTGAATCTGTGCACTCTGAAGAAGAAGTATCGCGAGATAAAAATAGTCTTGAGTCATTGGCCATAGTTTAGATCTCATCCAATCCACTTCCGAACTCATCTCACTCTAAGCTATCCACATCCACGTCCACCTCCACCTTCAGGCACAAATATGACAACCTCCATGAATTTACCTACTTTCCATGGTATCAGGAATGAAGATACAGACTAATTCTAGTTTTTCAACACTATGTGGACAACACAACATGTTAATAATGATGATGTTAAGAAAGCGCAACTAGCCACTACTTTTCAAGACCACACACTGGATTGGTATATAAGGTATGTAGCTACAAATACTAATGCAACTATTGATAATCTGAAGGTCACATTAAAAGACCAATTCAAGAGGTCGAAATCATTTACACAATGCGTAATTGAGTTGAAGGATATTTTCCAAATACTTGAATGAATCTATATGGGACATAGATGAAAGGTTGAAGCACACTATAAGAGCTGGGGGATTCACTATTGATGATACCCAACACAAAGAATGGTTTATTTCCATGCTTCTACTGCATCTACGCCAACCCTAGAGTTGATAGAAGATTGCCACACATGATGAAGATATTGCAATGAAGCTGGAAGCTGCACTGGTACCCACTATGTAGATCGAGACTTAATAGATCCAAAGGCAGTTCGGGGCGATGCACTTAGAAATACATAATCTGCGCAAGGATAAGGGAAAGGAGGCATGCACAGATGTTTGGTGTATATGTTGCAAAGTTGTCGGGCATCACAAGGATCAATGCCCTGTATTGAATGATTATCTGCAAGATGGAGGACCAAGCTCGCTGAAGAGCGCGACTAGACCAAGTGGAACTCCTACATTATGGTGCGCAAGTTTCCAAGCTATGGGTATGCATATGATAGATTACTGTCTGAGGATTGGTAAATATATGCCTGAGCTTAAGTAACCATTTTTCAAATTTTCTCATCACTGGGACATGATGAACAACACTGTCGCAAATTCGATCTGATGATTGACCGAGCTGAACTATACAGAATGCACGCTGAACCTACCTCACCATCATCTCCATCTGGGCACGGTGGATTTCAAAATAGAGGATGAGGAAGAGGAGGATCTGATCGAGTAAGGGGGCAGCTCATTTGCTACAATTGTGGAGACGTGGGTCATTATGTGTGCGACTGTCCAAACCCAGAACAACAATCTTGCAGGTATTGTAGAAAATTTGATCATGTCATTAAATATTGTCCTATTTTGATTGCAAAGACGCATTAAAAGAAAATATAGACTCCCACTCAGAATAATCAGATGGTAAGAGCGGAGCTACACGAAGAAGGATCAAGTGTGAATGTTGTCACTAGGAGTGGTGCAGCCACTGGTGAAGACAAAGGGAAGAAGCTTGATATTGATCTCTGGATCCGAAAAACACCTGAAAAGAAGGAAGGATGAAACTTACAACATGAAAAATAAACCTTTGTAGAAGAGAAAAAGGGGTTCGCAGAAGCGAGCACCTCAAGATCAAGAAAACCTATGAATGTAGTCAGAGTATATAAAGAAATAAAGCCCTTCCTATTGGCTTGTATCAAACTATTACGCAATAAGAAGGCAATCGAGAACTTCCAAGCATTGATCAACAACTGCACAGAGAAAGAACAACCTGGGATGGAGTAGAAGGTTGTTAATAAGATCTATAATAATAAAAGAATAAATGGACGAGAGATGCGCTTGACTGATCAAATTGGTGCATATGAGATGGATCAGGTTATTATGGATCTAGGACATGATGCTAATGTTTTATCGAAACAGACTTGGCAGGGAATAGGAGAACTTAAGTTGGAGTGGTCCATGATCCAGGTGCGCATGGAAAATCAGAAAAATATTATTCCCTTAGGAATACTCTTGCAGGTTGTAATAGATATCAAAGGAGTAAGGGTGCTCACATAATTTGAAGTTATATAGATTGTGGATGATACTGATCCCTATTATGCGTTGTTAGGTTTAGATTGGGCTATTTGTATGGATGGCATCATCAATCTTAAGTGAAAAAGTATGGTATTTGAGAATAATGTAACCAGAGTTGTGGTTCCCCTAGATCCTACAGAAGGTGAAAGATATATAGAGCTGACGGGTGAAGATGACGATGTCGATCATATCTATAAGTTGACTGCGCAAGATGAATATTGGATCAACCCAACATCCGATGGAAGATTCAACTGGGAGAAGGATATCTCTTGCTTTTCATATTCGGATGAAGAACTAGAGAACTGGCAGAACCACCCGCATGAAGTATCTGCATTGCGCTGCAATCGGGTGACAAGAGCTCTTCGATGCATATCCTCAGAGGTATGAGAATTGCTTTATTATGATGGTTTGACTAATGTTAACATGATTTTAGGAGAAATTGAAAAGGATGTTCCAGAAGCACAAAGATTCCATGCTCTTGATATAACACTGCGCTCATGCCCAACACGCTGGTGGGAGACACACAAGGGAAACTTAGGTAATTGGGAAGAATGCAACCGCATGATGCGTCTGCGCTTTGAGCATCCAAATACCAGAATGGAAGAGACCTATTTCGGAAAAGGTGATCCATGCAAACATTTTGCTAAATAGACTGAAGCATAGGGCACAGAGCCGAGACCAGAATGGGTGCATATGTTCATCCATACTTTGGGGAAAGTGACTATGGACTGGTACCTTGAGACTGAGCTGTGACATGGAACCGATGAATGGAAGACACTAACATAAAGTTTTATCTTGACCTTTAGTTTTGAAAGTGGGTTTGACTGCTTGGGAAAAGCACTTCAGGATATCCAGGAGGTCATCTTTGACACCACAAAACTTAAGGTAGATTGCGCATTGCCAACATGGGATGTGCAGATGAAGGAAATTATCAATTGTCGAAATCTCTTAGTTGAAGATAATGAGGAATATCCAAGGAAAATTATGATCCCTGAATCCGAAGGACAACACGCAGTCGCTAGGCCATTGATTGAGTCATTAGATGTAACTAAACCTTTGAATATTCGACGAGTTAATATTGGCTCAGAAGAACAACTGAAATTAGCAAAGATCGCAGATTACTGGGATGATGATATGGTGAGAAAGGTCACTGAGTTGTTGAATGAATATAAGGACCCGTTCCCTATGAAATTTCCAAGCTGAAGGGGATAATAGGAGATCTTGAGGTGATGAATATTACCTTGAAACCAGATGCGTGACCTGTGAAGAAGCGCCTATATAGGTTGAATCCCAAATATAAGCAGAAAGTCAAAGAGGAATTGGAGAAAATGGTTGCTGTAGGAATCATAGAACCAGTGGAGGAATCAGATTGGGTGAGTCCTATGGTGGTGTAGGATACAAAAACCAAAGGAGAAATAAGGATTTGTGTGGATCTATGAAAATTGAATGATGCTTGCGTACATGACCCATTCCTGACCCCATTTTATGATTAGATCTTGGACAATGTAGGAGGACAAGAGGCCTATTCATTTATAAATGGTTTCTTAGGATACCACTATATCATAATCATGCTGAAAGATAGAAGTAAGACAACCTTTGCGACATAATGGGGATCCTTTCAGTATACAGTCATGTCATTTGGTTTGAAGAATGCGCTAGCTAACTTCTCGTGCATGGTAGTAGTTGCATTCAAAGAATACGTCCATAAGTTCTTAAAAGTATACTTTGATGTCTGGATCATCTTTGGGTTGTTGAAGAAGCATGTATCAAGTATACACCTAATGCTGGATACTTGTTAGAAGTATCAAATCTCACTTAATCTAAAAAAGTGTATATTTTGTGTGCCATTCAGGATCTCGCTCGGTCATATTATTTATTAGCAAGGATTGATGGTGGACCCAACCAAGATCACTCTTATTGTTAACCTAGAAGTTCCTGCAAATTTGAAATAGTTGCGCTCAATTTTGGGGCATACAGGGTATTACTGGAAGTTCATCTAAGGTTACACACTGATCATTGCGCCCATGGAGAAATTTCTGAAGAAGGATGCCTCATTTTGTTGGGATGAATATTGCCATAAGATTTTGAATTGCCTAAGGAGAATATGGTCACTCTGCCCATATTTGTCTTTCCATATTGGTCAAAGGTATTCCATGTGCATGTTGATGCCTCCTACATTGCGTTGGGAGCTATATTAGCACAACGAAGATCTGGAGAGATTGACCACCCTACTAAATTTGAAAGTAGGAAGTTATCAAGTGTGGAGAGTAATTACTTGACCACAGAGAGGGAAGGATTGGCTATGGCCCGTGCGTTGCAGAAATTCTGCCACTATCTATTGGGAGGCCATTTTAAGATTTTTAATGACCACTTTGCTCTAAAGTACCTGGTCAGTAAGCCTGTGTTGGGGGGAAGAGATGTAGGTGGTTGCTGCTATTCAGAAGTATGACTTTGAAGTATTTGTGAAACCTGGGAGATTGAATGTTCGTCCAGAGCATTTGTCGCGCATTGAAGGTGGAGGAGAGCCAACTAGCTTGGAAGACGAGTTAGCAGGCGCGCAATGATTTTCTATAAAGGTATTCGATGATCATTTTGTAGATATTATTCATTTCTTGACCATTGGAAGTGCGCCTACAGAGTATACTCTGCAAGAGAGGAAAGAGCTGGTCGCGCATGCAACTAACTTTAATCTAATTGCTGGTCAGCTGTACAAAATGGGTGCAGATGAAGTCTTGCTGAGGTATGCGTTGGAATTTGAAAGATGGGATATCTTAGCTAAGGCTTATGGAGGGGTTGCAGGGAGTCACTACGCAGGGAAAGCAACTGCGTGGAAGATTTTACGAGCTAGTTTATGGTGGCCCACAGTGCACAGTGACGCACATACATATTGTTGCGCTAGTTGTATGCCAAAGGACGGGAAAAATGTCGTGCAGATATGAGATGCCTTTGCACCCACAAATGGTATTGTAAGCTTTTGAAAAATGGGCCATTGATTTTTTCGGACCTACTAAACCTCCAGGAAGGAAGACAGGTGCGCGTTACATAATCACTGCGACATACTATGTAACCAAATCTGCTGAAGCTAAGCCTGTGAAGGATTGTAGTGCAAACAAAACTACACACTTTATTTTTTAGAACATCTTGACTTGGTTTTGGTGCCCTAATATTTTGATGAGCGACTGGGGTACGCACTTTGTAAATGAAACTATTGAAGCTCCGAGAGAAGAATTCCAAATTCATCATCAGAAGAGTATGCCATATCACCCATAGGTAAATGGTGTGGTGGAAGCTTTTAATAAGATATTAGAGACTGTGCTCACTAATATCTGCAATGCTAATTGAAATGATTAGGATTTGCGCATACCTGCGGTTCTTTCAGAATATAGAACCACATGTAAGAAGTTGACAGGAAAGACACAGTTCAAAATGGTGTATGGGCAGGAAGCTGTTATGCCGATGGAGTACATTATTCCAATTTTGCGCATTGTCGCGTTCACTAGTATGGAAAAACATGATATTATGGAAGAATGATTATCGTAGTTGGTCACGCTAGAAGAGGATCGATTCATTGTAGGATTCCATCAGCAGGTGCAAAAGGTGCGCGAAAAGGCTTGACATGACAAGAATATTAGATAGAAGGTATTTAAGGAAGAGGATTTGGTCTTGTTGTATGAAAACAAGTTTGCGCGCCACCCACAGAAATTCAAAATGCATTGGCTTAGACCATATGTTGTCAAGGAAATCACATATGGAGGTGCAGTGCGCCTGGCCACATTAAGCGGAGAAAACCTTCCTGGGTATGTCAATGGAAGTCGATTGAAACCATACAAGGATGACCCTCTCCCTGCACACACCAAATGACTATATGACTGGAAATATGGATCTATGCAACAAGGATGGCGAATGCTCATACAGGTGTGACGAGCACGCAGAAGCTGCACACGAAGGTTGACTGGGTCACAGAGGTGCCATAATATAGATGTTGGAACAATAATTTTGTGTAATATCCCAAAATGGAATAATGCATTGATACACAAACACAATATTTGAAACAAAAAAAATGTACACAAAGATTATGATCAACATAGATATAGACAGAATAGGTGAGCCATTTTATTCATTGGAGATGGATTTCAGTTACAACAATGTACAAAATAGAGGTACTCTTACCAAATAAGTGGCCTAGAATGACCCTGCAAACATGCTACAACAAGCATTGCATAATTGGAGAGCTGCAGGAAGCAATATTACATTGTCCCTTTAGCAGATGATAAATATGCGACTGCTGGCTGAAAGGGAAATGCAGATCTATGGATCTCAGGAGCTTTGATGATGCCAAGATTCAAAATCTGGCCAATGTGATGGAAACCCAAGATAACCCAAAAAGGAAATTCCAGATCTATGTGATTGGAAAATCACTCTCCTAGGGTTTGATCCCTTGACTACTGCGTTATGCAGATATGAAGCTAGATCTGATCCAAAGATGGCTTCAATATGTTATACAAACATATCTAAGCTTTGAGAGCTGATCCCTCCTTCAGATCTCCAAGCTAGAAGCTTGAGATCTTGTCTCTTCTTCCTCCTCCACAAAATGCAGAAACTGAAGATCCAACTACTGGAAAAACTATGTTGTACAAGAGGGAGAGAATCAATGCCAGTTGAAATGTGCTGCAATAAGCTCCAGGCTGATGGAAGCAGTGATGGAAAGGTGAGGGGATGATCCCTCACAGGATTCCTAGCTAAAATGTTAGAAACTTCCTTCCTCCTCTAGATCTACAATGATGGACTGCACAATCCTTGATGGGACTGCTGCTGATAGGAGGTCAATAAATTTTGGCTTGATGCCAGATCTGAAATGAGGCCCTGGGAATGCTGATATTGAAGTCCAAGGTGATAGGAATAACCCTTCACCAGTTCTCCAGCTGAAATACTGAAGACAACCTCCTCCTCCCAAACTGATCTTCAGAAATGCGTAATTCCTGAAGGTATATGTTCTGCAGAGAGTGGAAATAGTGTGGCACCAATGCCTGATGATGAATGTAAGCTCATAATACCTTCCCAGAGTAGGCACTCGAAGTCCCCCATGGGTAAGGGTGGGATTCCCGCTCGGGAACACCCAGTGCTAAAACAACACTGCAGACTTAGCTAAACAACATAAGAGTGCATGGAATGTCAAAAGACAAATCCAGATCTAAATAGATCATAAAATCATAAACCAAAGCCCGCCTCTAATGTTGCCTTCATATTCATTATATAGTATGTGAACCTTCCCATGCCTTTGCCCACCTCATAACTACGTTGTACATGTGGACATAAGTCTCCATGTTGACTGCGCTGTCTCTCCATGATCTCGATTATGTATGAATGCAATGATCACCCTCTCCATCATGTGTGCATTAATGCATCACTTCCTCCATCATCTCATCATGAATGCTCTATGATATTACATTTGATTCCTTCCATGATCGTAGTTACTGCTTCAACCTCCATGATCTATCTCATTAATGAGACGTAATCTCCACTCCTTCCACATTATGTAGTTGCTCCACTACTCCATTATGTAGATATAGATCTGAAATATCCACACACACACAAAAAAAGTGTATTTTATTTATATTTGGGGTTTATGGGTCCCTCCACCCTCTTATTTACTTAATCAATTATGAAAATTAAGAACTCTAATATTCCAATTATCTTGTGGAAAATTGGGAATATTATAGTTATCCCCAACAAAATGTTGCTTGTCCTCAAGCAAATGCAAAAGTGGATGCTACAACAAACATCCTCCCTCCAAATGGCATCCTCACGTGGAAGGCCTCCCCATCTGTCACAATGTGTCATGCATGCCCAACTCCAAACATAGTAGTAATGGACATGTGAAATGTCCCATTAACATAATACAAACAAGCTCCCATATAAGTCATGGAGAAACAATATAGTAGTAATGGACATGTGAAATGTACCATTAACATAATACAAACAAGCTCCCTTATGCCACATCATGTGAGAGTTATACTTTCTCCCAAACCCAAGTACATACATAAACATGAGATACATCCCAAACATAAATACATGTAGAGACATGAGACATATCCAAAAAAAGAGTAAATACAAGGACATAAGATATATCATGTGATGTCCAAACTCTCTCGTCAAAAACCAAAGTAACCATGCCTTTTTATTTTGCATTCTTTCAGTGATGTGCAAAACATGAATAAGAAAAATATGACCCATTGGGTGGTAACCATACTCGCCCAAGCGCAACTAGTGCAACCATGCTTCTTGTTGCCCTGTATCATAGATCTGCAAGTGGTTTGGCAACCCCTTGCCCCATATCAACAACCATGCATCCCAATGTGGATGATGGATCTCATTCTACAAGATCTTGGTATCCTCCCATTGTAGGACACCAACCTCCTCAAAATTTTGAAGAACTTTGCACTCCATGATATTTTGAGGTGCACCTCCCATGAGATCTCTCCATGAGATTCTCTTCTCATGAATGGCCCTCCAAAACCAATGAGGTTCTAGCTCTGCTGCAGGTAGAAGTTTCTCTTTGAGCTGTGAGATGCTCATTGAGAAAGTGTCATCTAGAAAGGAGAAAATATCCCTCATCTCAAGATGTCTACCATCTATCATCTTTTTCTCCATTTCTTCATGAATGAAGCTTCCATTTGATTGCTCCCATAAGGAATGGGTCCTCTTCTTATCACTATTGCTCATTAACAACACTTTAGATATACAAGGTGATACATGTACTATCTTAAAGAAAGGCACAATGTTGAACTCATAGCCAGCCATTGTACATAGGATCATACTCATCCCATCTTCTGAAACTCCACATTTCAACTCAAAGGGTTGAATTTAGTTCATAAATGAAAAACTAGGATGGTTTTTCATCTCCTCCTTGATTAGATCAAGGGTCCTCTGCGCAGTGATATGATGCTGCTCCAAATCAGCATGTTGTTCTAACCCTTGGTCATGCAATAGCCCTGACGGCATGTCCCCATAAGTTTAAATAAGAGGTACTCAAACAATATGAGATGAAAGTGGTTGCATACCTTGGATCAACTGATGTGTGGAAGCCTCTTGCAAGACCATAAGAGTTCCTCCAATTGGGACAATGGTGTCTCCAACTGCTGGCAGTGATGATGGCTCCTCTCTACAAATGTACCATCGCTGGTATCTGTCTCATCCTCATCATGCATCTCATGAGTAATGCATGGGGATCCAAATTTCACGAACTCAAGGCCATATTTCAAAGATGCAAGTGATCCCCCTCTTGATGTAAGCACATCTGCAACTGGTGGTGGTAGAGGCTCCTCCTCTTGAGTGATAATGAGGATATCTTCTTTTGGATCTTCATGTACTACCTCCTTGATGATGGGATATGTCACTATGTGATATGTCTCTAGTTTCTTTCTATCATACCTCTTCTTTAGTCTTTGAATAAAATCTGCATAAGAAGACACTTTCATATGTGGCAAGTGATTGAACCACCAATCTCTTGCTTCACCATCTAGGTGCAGTGCTACAAACTCCACAACCTCTCTTTCTAACATAGGATATTTCAGAAAGAATGTAAATAATTCTTCCCTCCAAGCCCTCAATGTGCTTATGGAAGACCCATCAAATGTAGGCAAGAAGAATCTATACCTCTTTCTTCTATCACTACTTCTGGATCTCCTCTCTTCCTTGAGTTGTCAAAACTGTTGGAGAGAGAGATTCTCATTCAATGCTCTTGGCTATGACTTGTACTCAGAAAAATGTTTACTTAGGGTATCATGCCCCAAGTCTTCACTATATTCAAGCCAAACCTCTTTCTCATCAAAGAAAGTGGATCTAGTGGAATAATGTGAAGCTCTTTGCGTCTCCGATCTTCTTTGCTGCTGATAAGAAGTACTAGGACCTTCTTCATCTTGAAACCTTCTTAAGGTTTCTCTTTTCCTTTCTCTTATTGTTTCATTGATCTCTTTGGAGAGATCATTCATAGCTCTAAATAAATATGAGGCAAAACTTAATCCCTCTATTAAAGTAGATCTCTACTATCTTTTTTTCATATGTTGTCAATAATGTCCACAAGCTGAGCCAAAGATCATTATCTGATACCACTGTGATATCCCAAAATGGAATAATGCATTGATATACAAACATAATATTTGAAACACAGAAAATGTACACAAATATTATGATCAAAACATATATAGACATAATAGGTGAGCCATTTTATTCATTGGAGATGGATTTTAGTTACAACAATGTACAAAATAGAGGTACTCTAGCCAAATAAGTGGCCTAGAATGACCCTGAAAACATGCTACAACAAGCACTGCATAACTAGAGAGCTGCAGGAAGAAATACTGCATTGTCCCTTGAAAAAATGATGAATATGTGACTGCTGGATGAGAGGGGGCAAATGAAAATCTATGGAGCTCAGAAGCTCTAATGATGCCAAGATTCAAGATTTTTCCAATGTGATGGAAACCCAAGATAACCCAGAAAGGAAATTCCAGATCTATGAGATTGGAAAATCAATCTTCTAGGGTTTGATCCCTTGACTGCTCGGTTATGCAGATATGAATCTAGATTTGATCCAAATATGGCTAAAATATTTTATACAAATATATCTAAGCTTTGAGAGTTGATCCCTCCTTCAGATCTCCAAGCTAGAAGCTTGAGATATTGTCTCTTCTTCATCCTCCTCAAAATGCAGCAACTGAAGACGCAGTTGCTAGAAAAACTGCGTTGTATAAGAGGGAGGGACTCAATGCCTATTGTAATGTGCTACAATAAGATCCAGGCTGATGGAAACAATGATGGCAAGGTGAGGGGATGGTCCCTCACAAGATTCCTAGCTAAAATGCTAAAAACTTTCTTCCTCCTCTGGATCTACAATGATGGATTGCGCAATACTTGATGGGATTATTACTGATAGGAGGTAAATAAAGTTTTTCTTGATTCCATATCTAAAATGAGGCCTTGCAAATGATGATATTGAATTCCAAGGTGATAGGAATAACCCTTCACTAGTTCTTTAGCTGAAATACTGAAGACAACCTCCTCCTCCCAAACTGACCTTCAGAAATGTGTAATTCCTGAAGGTATATGTTCTGCAGTGAGTGAAATAGTGTGGCACCAATGCCTGATGATGAATGAAAACTCAAAATACCTTCCCAAAGTAGGCACTCGAAGGCCCCCATGGGTAAGGGTGGGACTCCCACTCGGGAACACCCTATGCTAAACAACACTGCAGACTTAGCTAAACAACATAAAAGTGCATGGAATGTCAAAAGACAAATCCAGATGTAAACGGATCATAAAATCATAAACCAAATCCCACCTCTAATGTTGCATTCATCTTCATTATATAGTTTGTGAACCTTCCCATGCCTTGGCCCACCTCATAATTGCGTTGTACATGTGGACATAGGTATCCATGTTGACTACGCCGTCTCTCCATATCTCCATCATGTATGAACGTAATGATCACCCTCTCCATCATGTGTGCATTAATGCACCACTTCCTCCATCATCTCATCATGAATGCTCTATGATCTTACATTTGATTCCTTCCATGACCTTAATTGACTGCTTCAACCTCCATGATCTATCTCATTAATGAGACATGATCTCCACTCCTTCCACATTTAGTAGTTGCTCCACTACTCCATTACGTAGATCTAGATATGAAATATCCACATACGCACATTAAAAGTGGATTTTATTTATATTTGGGGTTTATGGGTCCCTCCACCCACTTATTTAATTAATTAATTATGAAAATTAAGAACTCTAATATTCCAATTATCTTTTGGAAAATTGGGAATATTACATTCTGGACAAGACAACATTCTTACCATTTGGAGGAGCCTTTAAATTGAATTTAATGAGAATATTATGTTAGATTTGGAGCCATTTTATCATTTATGGGGCTACATTAATGCATAGAAGACCATTTAAGGCATGCCTATGCTATAAATATGACCTAAAGGGGTTGCATTAGTTCCCTTTGCTTTCTATGCTCTTTTTTCGAACTGTGCTCTCTACTCTCTCAAGATTATCCGAAGCCTATGTCTGGCCTTGATCCGCTCTTTGAGGAGGAGTTGCGCCGCCAAGGTTTGATTCCACCAAGCATGACTTCCACCAAGCCTACCCCTTATGTTACGCCAGGTGAAGAGACCATTGCGCAAGCTACTGAGACCCCTGCGTCGGTGAAAACAAAGAAAGGGTAGTCCTTGGGGTCCCAAACGTCACCCCGTTAGAAGACCCCAAAGCCATGCTCACCTACTACATATCCCTAGAAGAAGCCCATGGAAGACTTACAAGCAACTATAATGGATGAGGATGTTGTCGAAATCATTGATCCCATCTCGCGGTTGCCTGCGTATGTCATGCTGGGCAAAGCCTCTATGAAGGTCCCAAAGGATCTTGATGAGGTGCTGTCATATATCAATATGCCACTGCTCCCTGAGAATGTGTTAGAAAATTATATATTATAGAGAAATGGAACACAAAAAATATGAGGAAACACAAACACAAAAAACACATAAACAAGAGATACACAGATATATGTGGCTCACCAAACTTGGGCTACGTCCACAGAAACAACCAGTCCTTCTATTATCTGAAAAAATGAAGAGACACAACCTAAAACAGTTCCAATCTAATAATCTCTTCTTTCTCACACAATCCCCCTTTCTATTTCTCGCACACAGAATATATACAAAATATACAACCACAATACAATACGCTCATACAATAGAGGGGCTACCTTCTAGGGCAAAAAACCCTAAATTAAACATAAATTCTACCATAAGATCATCCGCTTAATGTGTTAGGTCCCTACATTACTAGTTTAGTCCCTTATTGTTATTAGTGTAGCCTCCTTATTGTTATTGTTGTACCCCTGTAACCCCAATATTATTATTATTGTGCCCTTACATTGTTATTGTTAGGTCGGCGAGGATTATATTGTGGGCCCATGGACTCCTATATATAGAAGGAGGTTTTGGTCATTTGTATAATCCAAGAATTTTTCATTTATGTAATGTATTGGAGGTTTCCCCCTCAAAGTGGTTGATTTCTAAGGCATTTATCTCTCTTTTCTTCTATTTTTGGAGCTGGTTTTATAACATTTGGTATCAGAGCTTTGGATTCTAGGGTTTTGCTGCTCCAAACAGGTCATCATGGAATTTTCGCTATAAATTTTTTTCTCCAAAGTTCAGAAGCTAAAGTTTTTAGAGTTCAAAGCAGAAATATTGAGGAACATCTTCACGAAATTTCAGATCTTGGTTCACAACATTTTCGGAGATATAATTTGTGGAAGTTAGGGCTTTTTGCAGGCTCCTGAATTTAACCTAAACAAGTCATCACGGAAAATTTTCTATAAATATTTTTCTACAAGGTTTCAAAACCTGAAATTTTCACAAAGAAAAGCCAAAATCCTGAAGAACCTCCTGTAAAAATTTCAAATCTTTTTTCGCAACATTTTTGGGGATATGATCTGTGGAAGTTAGGATTTTTTCAGGCTCCCAAATTTCATCTCAAAGAGGTGATCGTGGGAAAAACGTCATAACTCTCTCTCTAAGTGTTGGATTGAGATTCTGTAAACAGTGGCTACAAGTACACATAATGTGGTTTTCAGTATATCAATTTTAGAGCCGAAGGAGGAAACAATGACACGTGGAAAGTCGTAGAAGTTTTCTCTACTGAACCAATCCATAATTAGGTCATAGTGGGAGATTGGGCATAAATTTGCCTTGAAGAATCAAAATCAGGTCAGACCTATGGCATTCAAAATATGATTCAGAGGGCTACTTCAGAGCAGAATTTCAGATATTGAAGATCTAAAATCACAGAGATAATTCAATTTCAATATCGAGCTCCTCAAAAGCAAGAAAAAGGTGTGTATTTATTAGTTTGAAAAAAATTAGTTTGAATTTATTACAAGGGCATATTGAAGAATAGATATCAGTATTGGGTTCTAAAATGCCCCCTAAAAAGAATACAACATCCATTAAGCCTTCAGAAGGCTATACTATGACTCATGAAGCCGAAGAAACACAACATAAGATATCAAAATTACAAGAGCAAGTGCACCAAATTTTGCTATCACAAAGAGCAACAAAAAATGAAATGGAAGTTTTGAAGAAAGGCGTGGAAACTAAGATGGATGGTTTGAAGAAAGGTGTGGAAGCTAAGACGAATGGTTTGGAAGCTAATATGGAAGGCATGGAAGTGAGCATGGAAGCTAAGATGGATGACATGGAAGCTAAGATCGATGAAAAAATGGAAAACATGAAGAATGATATAAAAGTAGACATCAAAGGTATGGCAAAGTTGATACAAGAAATGTTTCCTAATGGCGAAAAGATAGTAGAGGAAACTCATGATGAGAAAAAAATAAATGTTAATTGTGATTTCATAAACTCTAATGTTGGATGGAAGAACCATCATATTCCAAAGATGGATATGAGGAAGTTTGATGACAAGGATCCCGTAACATGGATACTACAGATGGAGCAATATTTTGATCTCAATAATGTGCAAAACACACAAAAGGTACACATTGCAAATTTACATTTAGAACAAAATACATTTGTATGGTATCGATGGCTTTGCTCCCATAAAAAAATTATCACTTGGTCAATTTTTACGGAGGAAATGATATCACATTATGAGGATACAAAAAGCAACACCTTCTTTATCCAATTGATAAATATCAAACAAAAGGGTTTAGTGGCGGAGCACATTGAGGAATTCCAAAAATTGAATATAAGGGTAACTGATATTCCAGAGGAACACAGGATTGATGTCTTCATAGGGACTTTAAAGGATAACATCCAACATGAAGTTCACGTCTGGGAACCTGATTCATTGGAAAAGGCATTCAGGTTGGCAAGAAAAATTGAATGTAAAATTATGGAAACAAGGAAGCCTACCACTCACATATATAAATATGGAAGTGTTGCTACTCCTAGACTTCCACAACCTACAAGGTTGACACCACAACAATTGGAAGAAAAAAGAGCAAAGGGCTTTGCTACAGTGGTGATAGAAAATACAATAAAGGTCATAAGTGTGTTGAGAAGAAATTATTTTACATAGATTGTGAAGAGGAAGAAGAAAATGAACAAGAATATTCAAAAGAAGAGGATATACACCAGGAACCAACCCTAGAAGAGGAAGAAATGAGTCTGACGATATCGTGTAATGCATTGGCAGGAATTACCACTCCTCAAACTCTCAAGATAGAAGGACATATCAAGAAGAAAAAGGTAATAGTGTTGATTGATTCGAGTATTACCCATAATTTTATTCATTGTAAGGTAGCCAAGGAATTAAATTGTTTCCTATACCCATCACCAGAATGTCAAGTGATGGTTGCAAATGGAGGAACTATAAATTGCTCTGGAAAATGCCATAATTTCAAGCTAACCATGGGGTAATATGTATTGAATAGTCCAATGCTTTCCATTCCTATGGGAGGTGCTGATGTTGTACTAGGAGTACAATGGTTACAATCTTTGGGGACGGTAGCTTTTAATTTTCAACAACTTTTCTTGAATTTTTTTTCAGAAGGAAAGGAAGTCGAATTACGGGGTATCGCAGGGAAGCCAGGAAATATAATAAGCTCTAATGTCATGACAAAGCTTCTAAAGAAAGGACAACGAGGCATAATCTCACAATTATGCTCACTAGAAGTTCCAACATCAAAAACATCTATTTATGTAGATCTCCAAAAAGTCTTGGAAAATCATTCCAAGGTGTTTGAAACTCCCAAAGGACTCCCACCTATTCATGATCATGATCATGCTATTCATTTTATTCCAGGAAGTGTTCCTCCAAACATCAGGCCTGATAGATATCCTTATGTCCAAAAGAGCGAAAGCGAACATATGATTGCAGAAATGTTAGAGGCTGGTATAATTCAACCCTAGTCAAATTTATTTCTCTGCTCCAGTAGTATTGGTGCACAAGAAGGATGGATCATGGCTCATGTGTCTGGATTATAGGGAGCTCAATAAGCTCACCATTAAAGATAAATTTCCCATTCCTGTGATTGATGAATTATTGGATGAATTACATGGAGCAATTTATTTTACCAAGTTGGATCTTCGTTCAGGATAACATCAAATTATAATGAAGACTGAAGGTATTCCGAAAGCAAAATTTCAAACTCATGAGGGTCATTATGAATTTTTGGTCATGCCTTTTGGCCTTACCAATGCACCTTCTAGATTTCAAGGGTTGATGAATTCCATTTTCAAACCCTTCCTTAGAAAATTTGTGCTAGTATTTTTTGATGATATACTAATCTACAACAGGTGTTGGAAGGATCATGTTCGACATGTTGACAAGGTGCTCAAACTATTGCAGGAGAAACAATTATATGCAAAATCATCCAAATATTTCTTTGGAGAACAAGAGGTGGAATATCTGGGTCATATTGTATCTCATGAGGGTGTTAAGGTAGACCCTAACAAAATTAAATCCATTAAGGAATGGAAAGTCCCCACAACCATAAAGAAGTTGTGAGGATTTCTTGGTTTAACAGGGTATTATCGCAAGTTTGTTAAGAATTATGGGAGAATAGCATCGCCTCTAACAACATTATTGAAGAAAGATGCATTTTCATGGACTCCTGAAGTAACTAAGGCCTTTGAACATCTTAAATAGGCAATCATGCCTAGCACCGGTCTTAGCTACACCATACTTCACAAAAACCTTTATTGTGGAATGTGATGCCTCAAGAAATGGAATTGGTGATGTTTTAATGCAAGAAGGAAGACCCATTGATTTTGAAGGTCGTCCAATCAAAGGAAAGTATTTACAGAAAGCTATTTATGAGAAGGAAATGTTAGCAATACTACATGCACTAAAGAAATGGCAATCTTACCTAATGGGAAGACACTTCAAGGTAAAAACTTATCATGATAGTCTTAAACACTTTTTGGAACAAAGACTCTCTTCTGAAGAGCAGCAAAAATGGGTCACAAATATGTTGGGTTATAACTTTGAAATAATCTACAAAAAAGGGAAGCTAAATGTTGTTGCAGTGCACTCTCAAGAAATAATGAAGAGGTGGAAGCATTGCTTTGTGCCATTTATATTATCCAACTAGATTGGATAACCAAAGCAAGGGATGAATGGAAGAGGGACGAAGAAGTGTGGACACTCATTAAAAAGTTGCAGCAAGATACTAGTACATCTGATACATTTATTTGGAAAAATGATTCCTTATGGTACAATGATCGCTTATATCTTTGTAAGAATTCCCAACTAAAACAAAAGATTATTTTGGAATTTCACACTTCTCCTTTAGGAGGACACTTAGGATTTTTAAAAACTGACCACAGGGTGAAGAAATAATTTTTTTGGGATGGCCTTAAATCTGATATTCAAAAGTTTGTGGCGGAATGTTTGGTTTGCTAGCAAAATAAAGTTGAGAGAATTAAGACCCTGGGTCTTCTACAACCTTTATCCATTCCAAGTCAACGTTGGGAGGAGATTTCAATGGATTTTATCACAGGTTTACCTAAGTTCGAAGGAAAGAGTGTCATCATGGTGGTAGTTGATAGATTTACCAAGTATGCACACTTTTGTGCATTATCTCATCCATTTAAAGCAAGTACAGTTGCTACTACATTTATGGACAGAATTCAAAAGCTACATGGAAGCCCAAGGGTTATTGTGAGCGACAGAGATCCCATTTTTACTGGAAATTTTTGGACAAAGTTATTTTCTTGTTTGGTTACTCAATTAGCTCATAGCTCATCTTATCATCCTCAATCTGATGGTCAAACTGAGATAGTAAATAAATGTTTGGAAGGATATCTTCGTTGTTTTGTATCTGATAAACAAACACAAGGGGTCAAGTGGTTACCTCTTGCTGAATGGTGGTATAACACTTCCTTCCATACTGCAGCAAAAATGACCCCATTTATGGCACTTTATGGATATCATCCACCATCCATCACATCATCTTTAAGAGAAAATTCAAAGGTTCAAGCAGTGGAAGATCACATCGAGCATCAACAAGAAGTTCTCCAAATCTTAAAGGATAACCTAAATTTGGCACAAAATCGAATGAAACAACAGGCAGATCAACATCACAGCGAGAGAAGTTTTGATGTAGGAGACTGGGTATTTTTACGGCTACAACCATACAAAAAAATGTCCCTCAAGCAAGCTAAAAAGGATAATAAATGACCGCCAAAGTACTATGGTCCTTACAAGGTGTTTCAAAATGTTGGTACTATGACATACAAATTGGAGCTTCCTAGTTCTTCGCGAGTGCATCCAGTTTTCCATGTTTCAGGCTTAAAGAAGGTTATAGGTGAAAATCTTCCAGTTCAAACAATATTGCCAGAACTTGATGAGGAAGGAAAAATCATATTGGAACCTAAATCGGTCACAGAAAAAAGAACTCAACAGCTAAGAAATCGATCAATTTTAGAGTATCTCATCAAGTGGAAGAATTACCCACTGAAGATTCTACATGGGAGGATGAAAATTTTATACAGAAGCACCTAAAGCTACTCAAGCGTTGAGGACAACACTTTTTTGAAGGAGAGGGGCATGTTAGGTCCCTATATTACTAGTTTAGTCCCTTATTGTTATTAGTGTAGCCTCATTATTGTTATTGTTGTACCCCTGTAACCCCAATATTGTTATTATTGTGCCCTTACATTGTTATTTTTAGGTCGGCTAGGATTATATTGTGGGCCCATGAACTCCTATATATAGAAGGAGGTTTTGGTTATTTGTATCATCCAAGAATTGTTCATTTATGTAATGTATTGGAGGTTACCCCCTCGAAGTGGCTATTTCTAAGGCGCTGATCTCTCTTTTATTCTATTTTTGGAGTTGGTTTCATAACATAATGAATGGCCCAGATTGACTAGAAATTACAATATTTTACAAGGAAATTTTACATATGTTTTTAGCTTCGGTGGAGTTTTCCCCGAAACCAACCACCAGAGGGGGGCCCCTGGACCCCCCTAAAAATGATCAAATGATGGGCAACGGTCCTACCCTGTTAAGAACAG
Organism: Pinus albicaulis; assembly: GCA_034641835.2. NCBI lineage: Eukaryota > Viridiplantae > Streptophyta > Pinopsida > Pinales > Pinaceae > Pinus > Pinus albicaulis. The sequence continues at coordinate 281,371,047 of CM076583.1, read as the reverse complement.
GGGTCCAACTAGGCGATACATCTAAATAAGGAAGATAATCGGGCTCCACAGCCAACATAATGTACTCGTGGAAGGCGATATGTTTGCCAAAATTCCACTATTGAAGATGGAGGACTCGAACTTGGTGGACCGACAGAAATTCCAGAGCTCCTGCCCAGTATGTACTTAGAAATGGTCACCTATGACGGTGGGGTGATCAATGTTGAGGCAAAGCCTTGGGCGTTGGGCTTGCAGAAATCTGGTTTGTTGAACCTATTACATATTCCACACTTCGGGTGCAACCCACTTAAAGACATAAGTGTGTGCCAGATGCTCGCCCTGGTGCATGATGATTGTTTGTGGATCAGAGAGCGCATTCCAATTAATGATGATCTAATACATCATATTAATAACCTGCCCAGTTAGGGGAAAATATTGCGACAAACTTTGGAGGAAAAGGCTAGGAGAATAAAGTTGCTGACAAAGTCAAGAAAGACTATAAGGTATCGTGCAACACTCGGGGATTCCTTGTCAGCGAAATTAGTGACCCTACTGTACAATTTGGCATGATCATTAGTGTCAGCCAAAAGAAGTCCCAACCAATGTTATTGCTTTAGATGGGCATTGCGAGAAAGGTGTATAATATAACTGGGCTCAGTACCTGTGCATAGAGCTTCTAGAGCATGTGCATGAGGCGCAGGAGGAGGGGAATTTTTTTTGCTATGCCTAGATATTACTCCTCATTGCGCTCATCGGATGGAAGACACCTCAAGATACACAATTCTTGGATATTGAACCAGATATGTGCGAAGCCGTGCACTATGTAACCCTTTGGAGTTCGAATATCTGAGCCAAAGTCACAGAAAATAAAAAAATTTGGGTGCTTTTCAACTCTGCACTTTTCCAAGTCATTCAGTCCAAGAAAAAGTTATCGTCAACCTTATACAAGAAATATAAGTTGATTGCAGACTCCAAAGCAAAATTCCATAATCTACATATCCGCGTGAAGGGCACTGTGGAGGGTGTGTGGTATTAAATGTAATACCTCATCACAGAGGATGACCTGGTGCACATCACAGCAGAGTAACCGCCTTCCTAGTTAGAGCCATGGACCACTGGGGGTGCCTCTTTGTCAGTATTGAGGACTTCGAAAAAGCCACGCACTACCAAAGGTATGTAGCTGAAAGACAAGGATGTAGAGGCAGAACCCGAGCCTACCACAATAGGAGAAACCATAGACTTGGAGAAGGAAGCCAAAAAATATGGTGACAACACTAAGGGTCCTAAGACGCAGATTGCTAAGGGCAAAAAGTGTGGTTCTCAGGCCGCGGGAGGTCCGCGCAAGAAGAGAAAGGGGTCCAAATTGGCAGGAACAAAGGACCTCACTCTCACGGAGGACGATTTCACTAAGATAGAGAACATAGTCAAGTCAAAAACGAAAGATATCTGGGCTGACATGGAAGTGCAGTATAAGTCCATGCTCAAGGGAGTATATTCGGGTATCCAAGAGCTCAAAATGCAAGAAATCTAGATCCAAGAGAGCATGAAGCAAGCGAGCCAACTACAAGAGAGTACTTCCAGCCTAGGGCAGATGAGTGCGCAACCCATCAATACAGTGCTTCCAACTCCCAAGGATAGCCGCCTGCTTCAGATCCCCATGCTAGCCATCATAGTGGAGCCACCTACTTTGCGCGCTTCCCTGAGAGCCTAATGAGAGATTAGCATCAATTTGGTGGGGATACCGGGCAGGAAGCTCCATGCAATCCACAACATGATTGTAGATGAATTATAGTACCGGGAGACTTGTGCCTTCCACGCTTCAAATGAGTCTCAATAGAAAGTAGCGATGCTTCAGTAGAAGCAACATACAATAGAAGAGGTGTGCTGCACAAATGAGGATCAACACATTACATTAGAGGCCATGATCGATCAAGCATGCGGTGACCTGCCAGAGGTCAGTGTCGCTGCATTAGCCACGCCAAAAAAAAAATTAGAGGTCCTAGCCGATGCGCTCAAGGCATCACGCACTGAGATTCAGACCGTTCGAGCCAATTTCAAGAAAAATATTGCTGAGCTGTAGATGAAGATACATCCTGAGACATCACTGGATGTCAGAGCGCAACACGCAACAAAGGTAAAGGCTACCACAAACAGTGTAGCAGTCACAGTAGCAGAATGTGGGATATTACTGGATGAAGCCATGGGTGTTCGGAAAACTGTTCAAAATGACCCAATGGTACAGAAACTGAGAAATGAGTTGCGTAGTAAGGAACATCGGTTTATAGAGATTCAGATGGCGGTGCCCACTTTGGTAACAACACAATAACTTGATGGATTGCATGAAGGCAAGGCAATATAGACAAAAATTAAAGACCTGCGCTGTCGGGAGCAACTATTGTAAACCAGGATGCAACCTTGGGCTGAGGAAGCCCTGCAGATCTCAGAAAATCTTGATGGTGCCCTCAAAAGCCTCCAGCAAAACAAAATGAAGCATTAATCTGGCAACTGAGGGGCTGATGAAAATGAAATTGGTTGATGAAGCACAGAGTGCTGTCGTGCAGAGCGTTGATGTTATATTGCCACTTCGGAGCTCTGTCGAAGCATTGAACATGAAGATGAAAGTAACCACCCCATAGTGACTCGAGACGATTCATGAGTTTGTGTTGGGGGCCTGTTGGAGTGGGGTCCCCTGGGGTGCATTTTTTGGATAATTTTGTATAAGTTTTGTTGAACGCGCTGTGTGCCAAGAGTCAAAGGGGATTTGGGGTGGGTCAAAGTCCCTTAGTCATTGTAATGGTTTTAAAGGGAAAACCATGAGTCTCAAACCATGGTTTTAGCCCACGATATGTGCACGTCTAGATAGTATAAATATGTAAGGATCGAGTCGAGTAAGCAATACTCTTATGTCTATGATGTAATGGTTGTTTTTCAATGCGTTTATGTAAGTCTGTGTTTTTGGGTAGAAAGGCTCCTGCTGGCTATGTGCATGGAGACCTAAGTCTCAACTGTGTGTGGACTCTGCTAGCTGTGTGCGTAGAAGGATTGAATGTAATGAAATTGATAGATCTCTTAATAAAGAAGAAAATTTTCACAAACCTGGACTCTTATATGACTTGTTGTATTGATTATATGTTATTTTCTTTCAGATCTGAATATGTTCTTTGTTGCGTATTTACTTATGTTAATGGTTAATTACATGTGCACGAATATCAATTGAAGTTATATGAATAGATTTGATTAAAGTATATTTAATTAATGTTCGCAAGATATATTGAATTATTGTCTAATAATCTACAGAAGAGTTTTGTCTATTGACTATGCATGCACACATCCATTATATTATCTGTTATAAGTCTGAATAGGGCCACTACATCAAAAACTTCCTCAGGGTGCAAAAACCTGGTTCCAGCACCCCCCCATACTGCTTCGGGTGAGACTTTGATCTGCGCAAGCAGATCACTACTGAAAGTGCCATTATTTGGAGGGTTTTATTGGTTGTGTGATAACTCCAAACATATGTCAGAACCCCTCAAGCCAATAGTAAATACCATGGGAGGATGAATACAATGGGTGGATTCCACTTACAATACCATGGGTGAGTGAATACCATGGGTGGATGTCACTTACAATACCATGGATAAATTCCATGGGTGGATTCCACTTACAATACCATGGGTAAATTCCATGGGTGAATAAAAAACATGGGTGGATGAATACCATGGGTAGATGCCACTTTCCATTCAGATCAATTACACTTGTTATTATGTGGCTTTAATGGTTGTTCTATCATTGTTATTTATCTGGTTATAAGCATGGTTTTATGGCAAATTCAAGTTGTGGCTCTTATCATGTTTTTAGTTGTAATTGAATGGTTAATGAATGCATTAACAAAAAGATGTTATTGCAGCTATTATGAGAGGGAATTATACCTTCTTGATGTTTCTTAGATAAGTTTCAAATCTCTATGTTGAAATATGCATTCATGACCTATAGATTTCATGTTTACTATGTGTTTGAAAGGATGAATATCATGGTTACACCTTGTTAGTTCAAGTCCTTGATTACGTTTTGTGTTAGAGGCTTTGTCATTGTGTCATTTATCATTCTAGAAAGTTTTTTCAAGTTTTGGGCAGTAACCCAGAGTCTATCCATGAAATGGTGACACATATTTCACAGTCTCAGGCACAAAATTGGTTGAAAAATACTACAGTCGCACCCTTGCAATGGTTATGCATGTGAATGGAGGCTTTCAATCGCATGGATGTAGGATTGTGCATGCGATTGGAAGTTCAGATAAGTGAAAAAGCAAGTTAACTTAGGGTTTGGGTACCTGGAAGGGTGGTCTAGCTCTTGGGGTCCTGTAGCACCTAAGGGAAGTTAGTAATGATCTAGGGTAAAATCTTGATACCCTTAACCAAGACCTTTTAATTCGGCTGATAAATAGAATTTCATTTAATTAAGACGTTAAAGAACTGAAATGAACAATTGTAGCTGTAAATAAGAGGAACATAAATGAACAAGATCAGCAATCATAAGAACACGTTGTTTGATGATGGAGTTCGTCCAGGAGGGACTACATCTCCGGGCCTCGGTGTCAAGATGGTGTAGGCCGCTGCATTATGTGTTGTAAGAAGAGATGTACATGGATGTGTTTCCCTATGACATACAAGGAAAAATTGCCCTCACGCATGAGTGGCTTGACTTCTTTAAGAGATATTCCACTACAAAACTCTCATACATAAAGAAAGTTCCTATCAGTATGACCATAGCTAACATGTAGCAAATAAGAGTATCCCGCCAATCCTGGCAAACAAGGGATCTCAACAATACACATATGAAAGGGAGCATCCCACCAATATGGCATAAAAGGGACTCATACATGACACAAATCCATAGCTGAAAGTACATCAAAAACAACACAAAGCAAGATCCCACGACTCATGTATCAACCGGGATCTGCAAGACATAATGCATCTCAAAGAGAAATAAATAGATAAGTACATGGAATCCACATCATATACCTCATGCTGCCATTTGCTGAAGGCTGAACTGTTTTGCAGCTGAATCTGAAAGCACCATCAATCTTGTAGCGTCGAAAAAAATGAAAACGACTGCTCACACGTGGAAATCTGACACAGCATAACCCACTTCCAAAAGTGGCTGAAAACTCGAAAACTCAGATGCATAAAATGAGCACGCCATCGGACTCGTGGCATCGAGTAGTGCTGAAACGACATATAATTTGTCGCATTTGGACAAAGTCAAAATTTCGCCCTCTTGAAAATTTGCCTCAATCGAGGTTCTGCCTGCGTCTTTTCTGGCTCATGGTTCCACTGCACCTGCAATTAAGAAATAATAAATCTCGATCTGCGTGTGCACTCCCTGCTCCTCCATGCTTGAGCGCACTGTAAAAATCTGAGTTTATATAAATTTTATGGGCGGAATTTACCAAGCCCACCGTTGGCACGTTGGTTGAGGGCGGAGTTAAATTCGCGGAGGTCGCAAGTTCCGATCCCAACGACCCCACTGTACTTAGCATAGGTCTGTTTTTGAAAAAACCGCGCATTCTTTTAAAGTCCACCAAATATATTTTGAAACCCACAAATATATATTTTTAATGTAAATACGTTGGGTGGTTGAAACATATGTAACAAATATTAAATATAAACGTGGCTTGGGTGGCGGTGGGGTTCACAACCCCTGCCCCCATTTAATGTTGACCGTTGTTTGTCTTGGTATATTGGGCTGCCCGTGGAGCGGGTCGGCCTTGGAGGCCGGGCGGGTTCGATTCCCGCCGGCCCATATATATATATATATATATATATATATATATGTGGCATACGGTTGGGTGGGGTGGCGGGGGTGGTGGCCTGCCACCCCTTTTTTTAAATAATTTTTGTTTTAATAAAACAAATTACGCCTTTTTAAAAATTCGGTTTTTGGACCGAAGGAGGAAAACTAAACAGGCCACAAATTTTCCTGAAATCTAGCCTGAGCTTGCCGGAATCCGGTGGCCGGAAATAGGCGAATTTGCATCCTCTTTAAGGCTGCCCAGTCACCAAGTCAACCTGGAACTTTGACCGCTTATAACTTCTTCATACGGACTCAGAATTGAGTGCTGTCTGCGCCGTTGGATTCAGAATTACGAGATATACAACATAAAGTTGGTTTGATAACAATCCAAACACTTTTATTTTTGAGCCTTTTACTCAAGCCACTTGTACCTGTACCTGATTATTCCACCTGGATCAAACCTCCCCACTGAGGAGCTTTTGGTCCTCCAAAAGCATCAAGCTTTACGTATCATCAACTGTCTGCAACTGTCATTGAAAGGCACATCCCCACATGAATCCTTCACCTGGCGTACTTCAGAATCAAGATGCAAAGCCATCATGTACAACTGCTACAATGTGATGTCTGAAAAGGCACATCCCTTGAAGACTCCTTCACCTTACGTACTTCAGAATCAAGATGCAAAGCCAACACCTGCAACTGCTGAAATGAAAATGTCTGAAAAGGCACATCCCATGAAGACTCCTTCACCTCACGTACTTCGGAATCAAGATGCAAAGCCAACACCTGCAACTACTGAAATGCAAATGTCTGAAAAGGCACATCCCCTGAAGACTCCTTCACCTCACGTACTTCGGAATCGAGATGCAAAGCCAACACCTGCAACTGCTGAAATTCAAATGTCTGAAAAGGCACATCCCATGAAGACTCCTTCACCTCACGTACTTCAGAATCGAGATGCAAAGCCAACACCTGCAACTGCTGAAATGCAAATGTCTGAAAAGGCACATCCCTTGAAGACTCCTTCACTTCTGTTTTTCGGAATCAGAATGCCCACACCTGCCTAAAGTTGCAACGAACATTACATTCTCAATGTGACCAATAATGACCCAGATGTTTCCATACTTGCCACGAGTTTATAACATGTACTCGGTGGTCAAGCTTACAGCAAAACGGAAATCATACATCAACAGAATTACAAGACCAGACCTCATTGTCGCATTTCGAAGTGATGGAAAAACTCCTCATCACTTTTACATGAAAGAAATGCATCAGACGACTCATACAACATGACCACAGCATAATCGTCGCATCTCAAAGTGATGGCAACATATCATCACTTTTAAATGGAAGAGATCTAACACACGACTCATAAAACAAGGCCAAAAATAAATGTCATGGTCGCTTAAACGAGTGATGGAAACACATCATCACTTTCATAATAAAAATGCGACAAATGACTTACAAGAATGGCCATAACAAGCTTAACATCTCTAGAAAAACAATCTAGAAGAACCACTTCTCATTTATTAAAATGAGTGGATCATTTCCTTGTGGCGAACTTTCTTGTCGATCAACTCTTTCGACTGGTGTATGCACGGGCGCCTTGGCTTTACGGCGCTGTTCTGGATGAAATTTCCAGCATGTGGCTCTTTGGTGGCCACTTCGGTCGCAATGGGTGCAAAATTTCTTTTTCCTCCAAACCTACTTAATTGATTTCTTTTCCTGTTGGGGAGAAGGCTTTTCGTGCCTCTTCCTACTTTGCGCTGCCATCCTTTTCCAGCACTTAGAAATCACATGGTTATTTAAACCACAAAAATAACAAGTTTTACGATGCCATATTTTACGACCATGGTTATCGACATTCTTGTAATCAAAATGCACTCTGGAATAATGAGACTTAGTATACCTTCTGGGGTGGTCTCCGGTGCCATCATGATGATGGGAGCTCGCCTTGGTTCCTTCACTGCAACGTTCACTGCCGTGGAATGATGGCGAAGTGTCCCTATCATTCCTCTTCCTTGGAGAGTTCATCATTATCTGTTTGCCTTTGATGTCCTTCGAACATCCTTCGTCAATGTACCCCAAACCTGCATAACGAGGTCGTTGCACAACCTCCAATCGTTCGGTGATGCCTTGGCCACGAATGCCAAGTCCTCCTCCTCTGTACCCCACTTTAGTGAGGAGCCTCATGCCGGTACCTGTGATTGGTATCTCCACACTTCCAACTGAAATGACATCATGTGAAGAAACTGAAGAAAAATCAACACTATTTACCTTAGGTGTTGATTGCGAAATAGATGAAGAAAGCTGTTGTAAGCCTTCGTCACGCTTCACTTCTGTCACTGCCTCTGACACGGCTTGTAGCTGAAGCTGCATCTGCTGCATCTCCTCCTTATCTTTCTGTAAGAATGATTTTAAGGCATCATAATCTCTCTGAAGAGTTTCGTTGTTGCATTTCAAATCTTCCCACGCCTCTGTCATGGCTTGCAACTGAAGCTGCAACTGCTGCTTCTCCTCCTTCTCTTCATGTAGGAATGCCTTCAAGGCATCATGATCTGCTTGCATAATTTCATTGTTGCGCTTCCAATCTTCCAACTCTTCTGTTGTGGCTTGCAACTGAAGCTGCAACTGTTGTTTTTCCTCCTTCTCTGTGTGTAGGAGGGTCTTCAATTCTTCGTTCTCTGCTGCTTGTTTTTCGTACGCCTCGTGCAATATGTCCGCTTTCTCGGACACCCTGAGCATGGTTTCATACATGTCCTTAACACTTTCCATGGCTCAACTCAGTGAACGTTCAATGTTCACGCCTGCAATCCAATCAGCAAGAATCCCTGCTCCGATACCACTTGATCCAGGGTAAAATCTTGATACCCTTAACCAAGACCTTTTAATTCGGCTGATAAATAGAATTGCATTTAATTAAGACGTTAAAGAACTGAAATGAACAATTGTAGCTGTAAATAAGAGGAACATAAATGAACAAGATCAGCAATCATAAGAACACGTCGTTTGATGACGGATTTCGTCTAGGAGGGACTACATCTCCGGGCCTCGGTGTCAAGATGGTGTAGGCCGCTGCATTATGTGTTGTAAGAAGAGATGTACATGGATGTGTTTCCCTATGACATACAAGGAAAAATTGCCCTCACGCAAGAGTGGCTTGACTTCTTTAAGAGATATTCCACTACAGAACTCTCATACATAAAGAAAGACTCCTATCAGTATGATCATAGCTGACATGTAGCAAATAAGAGTATCTCGCAAATCCTGGCAAATAAGGGATCTCAACAATACAAATATGAAAGGGAGCATCCCGCCAATATGGCATAAAAGGGACTCATACATGACACAAATCCATAGCTGAAAGTACATCAAAAACAACACAAAGCAAGATCCCACGACTCATGTATCAACCGGGATCTGCAAGACATAATGCATCTCAAAGAGAAATAAATAGATAAGTACATGGAATCCACATCATATACCTCATGCTACCATTTGCTGAAGGCTAAACTGTTTTGCAGCTGAATCTGAAAGCACCATCAATCTTGTAGCGTCGAAAAAAATGAAAACAACTGCTCACACGTGGAAATCTGACACAGCATAACCCACTTCCAAAAGTGGCTGAAAACTCGAAAACTTAGATGCAGAAAATGAGCACGCCATCAGACTCGTGGCGTCGAGTAGTGCTGAAACGACATATAATTTGTCCCATTTTGACACAGTCAAAATTTCGCCCTCTTGAAAATTTGCCTCAATCGAGGTTCCGCCTACGTCTTTTCTGGCTCATGGTTCCACTGCACCTGCAATTAAGAAATAATAAATCTCGATCTACGTGCGTGCTCCCCGCTCCTCCATGCTTGAGCGCACTGTAAAAATCTGAGTTTATATAAATTTTCTGGGCGGAAATTACCAAGCCCACCGTTGGCACGTTGGTTGAGGGCGGAGTTAAATTCACGGAGGTCGCGAGTTCCGATCCCAACAGCCCCACTGTACTTAGCATAGGTCTGTTTTTGAAAAAACCGCGCATTCTTTTAAATTCCACCGAATATATTTTGAAACCCGCAAATATATATTTTTAATGTAAATACGTTGGGTGGTTGAAACATATGTAACAAATATTAAATATAAACGTGGCTTGGGTGGCGGTGGGGTTCACAACCCCCGCCCCCATTTAATGTTGACCGTTGTTTGTCTTGGTATATTGGGCCACCCGTGGAGCGGGTCAGCCTTGGAGGCCGGGCGGGTTTGATTCCCGCCGGCCCATATATATATATATATATATATATATATGTGGCATACGGTTGGGTGGGGTGGCGGGGGTGGTGGCCTGCCACCCCTTTTTTTAAATAATTTTTGTTTTAATAAAACAAATTACGCCTTTTTAAAAATTCGGTTTTTGGACCGAAGGAGGCAAACTAAACAGGCCACAAATTTTCCCGGAATCTGGCCTGAGCTTGCCGGAATCCGGTGGCCGGAAATAGGCGAATTTGCATCCTCTTTAAGGCTGCCGAGTCACCAAGTCAACCTGGAACTTTGACCGCTTATAAATTCTTCATACGGACTCGGAATTGAGTGCCGTCTGCGCCGTTGGATTCAGAATTACGAGATATACAACATAAATTTGGTTTGATAACAATCCAAACACTTTGATTTTTGAGCCTTTTACTCAAGCCACTTGTACCTGTACCTGATTATTCCACCTGGATCAAGTAAGGTATTGTTTTGTCGACTCCATTTCCTTAAGGTTATCTAGGAGGTTGAGTCATGTCATAGTAGCCCTTAGCTCATGTTTACCCACAACATGCTAGATAAAGTGGGTAGATATGGGAGGAGGCGTTTACAAGAGTTTTGCAGGGCAGGAGGAAACCTACTTTAGTGAGACTGATCACATCTATGCAAGCCAAGTGAAACAATAGAAAATGATGTGTGTTGTTTGCAGTGAAAATATTAAGTAATGTGAAGGCTAGCAGTGATACTGGGAATGAGGAAAGTGAACTGTTGAAAAGGTACTCGGTTCTACAACAGATGAAGATGTGCTTCTAGTGGAGGTTCCTAGATTAACTCTTGACAAGGAGATAGATTTATCTATTGAGTTGGTACATGGAGTAGCACCAACATCCAATGCACCATACAATATGAGTATCCCAGAGTTGGTTGAGCTAAAATTATAGCTAAAGATGTTGGGCAAGGGCTACATAAGGCAAAGTGTGTCACCATGGGGAGCTCCAGTACTCTTTGTAAAGAAGAAGGATGGGACCCTCAAATTATGCATTGATTACATGAAATTAAACATGGTGACCATAGAAAACAAGTGTCCATTGCCACAGATTGGTGATAAATTTGATAAATTGAGGGGAGCAATTGTCTTCTTCAAGATTGAAATGAGGTCGAGATATCATCAAGCAAGGACCAAGGAGGAGGACATTCATAAGACTGATTTCCATACAAGATATAGACACTATGATTTTTTAGTGGTACCCTTTGGGCTTACTAATTCCCCTGCCACATTCATGTGCTTAATGAAGAATGTGTTGTGTTCTTGGACAAGTTTGTCATTGTATTTTTTGATGACATATTAGTGTACTCAAAGACTAAGGAAGAACATGAAAAACATATTGATGCAATGGTATAGTTTCTAAGGGAACACAAGCTCTAAGCCTAGCTCAGTAAGTGTGACTTTTTCCAGTACACTATTTGGGGCATATTGTCTCCAAGGAAGGGATATTGGTTGATCTAGAGAAGATCAAGGCCATAATGGAGTGGTCAACCCTAGAGAATGTGGGTGAGATCAAATCATTCAAGGGATTGACAGGTTATTATAGGAGGTTTATCAGAAACTTCTCCATGATGGGCCATCCTATCACATCCTTGCAGAGAAAGGGAAATAAATTTGAGTGGGCAACTGACAGTGCAAAAAGCTTTGAGCAATTGAAATAGTTACTCATGAATGCACCGATGTTGAGGATTGTAGATCCTGATAAGGATTTTGTGGTGTGCACAAATGCCTACAAAGAAGGGCTTAGTGGACTCTTAATGCAGGAAGGACAAGTAGTCTATTATGAGTCAAGGACATTGAATGAGCATGAGATAAATTATTTTACTCATGATCTAGAGTTAGTTGCCATGGAATTCATGCATTGAAGATGTGGAGGCATTACCTCCTCGACAAAAAATTTACACTTATGACAAACCATAGTGGGCTCAAGTATTCATTTAAGCAAACCAAGTTGAATGAAAGACAAGCAACATGGTTGGCCAAACTTAGCGAGTTTGAATTTGAGATCAAATACATCAAAGGAAAAGAGAACAAGGTTTCTTATGCACTTAGTAGGAGAATTCAAGTAAATCACTTGGAAACCATAAGTTCTTACAAAATGGGGATGGTAGGAAGGGTCAAGAATTCATGACAACACGATGAACAATATCAGCAAATGAGAAAAAAAAATATGTTACAAGATGGCGGTGATGAGGAATAACACCTCACTGATGACATCATAATTAACTTTCAGAATAGAATTTATGTTCCAAATGATGATGAATTGAAGAGGCTCATAATGAGAGAGTTCCATGTCAAGCCATATTTAGGCAAACCAGGGTACCAAAAGACTCTCACGACCATTAAAATGTTTAACTATTGGCCAAATTTGAAGAAAGAAGTGACTGATTTTGTGGCCAAATGCATAGAATTTCAACAAGTGAAGGTTGAATGTAAGCATCCAACAGGATTATTGTAGACCATTTCCATTCCAAAATGGAAATTGGAGGTGGTTTCCATGCATTTCATCACATGTTTGCCTATAAACTCTAGGAAACATGATGTGGTTATGGTGGTTGTTGAAAGATTGAGAAAGGTAGCTCATTTTTGTAGTAGTCAAGTCCACCAACTTGACTAGTAAGGTTGCACAAATATTCATAAAGGAGATTGTGAGACTGAATGGAATTCCTAAGAAAAAAAATTCAAATAGAGATGCTAAGTTCACTTCAAGATTTTGGAAGGAAATTTTTGTGGGTTTGGGGACAAATTTGGCATTCAGTTAAACATACCATCCAAAAAAGGATGGGAAAACAAAGAGAGTAAATTGAATCCTCAAGGATATGTTGAGGATGTATGTGATGCATTAACCCAAGAAGTGGGAGGAGTATCTTCCACTTGTGGATTTTGCATACAACAATGGATACCAAGAATCCATAAATATGAGTCCATTTGAGGCATTGTATGGGAGTTGTTGCAATACTCCTATTATTTAGATTGATTTAGTGAACAGGGTTCCAGGGAAAATTTTAAGGATGGAAGATTATCTTGAAGTTTAAAAAATTGGCGAATCTCACTAGTCCCTAATATGAAAACTATAAAATGTTTATTGATGTATTTGTAAAATTATTCAAATTTATAATGATTTTATATATACTCTCTATATAATGTTGGTGATTTTTAACATAAAATAATTTTATATTGTAAAATTTGGGCGAATCATTTTTATAAAAAATGGAAATTGGCGAATCTTTTTTTTGGAAAAAGCATGGAAAATTAGCCCACCTGCGAATATTAGCCCCTAAAATTTTCCATGCAGGGTTCTTATTGGGCTTGACATGTTCAAGAAAATGGAGTAGGAAGTTTAGATCATCAAGCAAAATTTGAAGGTGGCACAAAATAGGGAGAAAAGCTATGCAGATCAACATAGAGTGCAAAAATAGTTCCAAGTCGGGGAACATGTTTACTTGAGAATCAAACCCAAGAAGAGTTCCTTGAAGATTTGGTCATGTACCAATTTGGAACCACGATATTGTGGGCCTTTTGATATCCTTGAAAGGATTGGACTAGTGGCCTATGGGATGGCTTTACCTCCTTTAGTTAAAGTTCATGATGTTTTCCATGTTTCTTTGCTTAAAAGATATGTACACAATCCTGATCATGTTATTGATTGGTTTGTGCTATAGGTGGAGCTAAAGGGAGAGTTTTAGCTAGATCCATTTTTAATTCTATAGTGAAGGAGTCTTATGCTTCGAAATTGAGCCATATAGCAAGTCAAAGTGTAGTGGAAGCACTTTGGGCCTAAGGGAGCCACTTGGGAAATGATTGATGCCATGAAGACTACTTTTCCATTTTTTGTTGTTGGTTGAAGCAAATGTTTTTATAATTTTAAATACTATAGAGAGTTGTGAAAATAAATCTCCAAGGAAAATATGTTTGTATCTTTGTATTTAGCATATTTATATGTGTATGAGGACAAAGAACATCGAGGATGTTGTTCCCCCAAGGGGAAGGGTTCTGTAATATCCTAGCTCAAAATTGATCTGATTATTATCATATAATTACATCATATAATTTAATTTTTAACAAAATTAAATGAGTTAAGTCAAGGGACAAAAATTCTAGAGCTGAGGAGGTTGCTTTCTTAGGATTTTCAAGGTTTCCTTGTTGCAGGAAATCTAAATTGTTTTTAACAATCATTAAAGGATCGTTGTTGAACCTTAAATAATGTGGTTCATGAATTAATTGGACTATAAAATAATGACAAAGGCAATGCTTCTTTTGGAAAAACTTACAAGGCATAAAGGAAAATATTTATGAGGATTTTAATTGCTGGAAGCAAGGATAGTGGAAGAAAAATCAATGCGCGAGAGAGAAAATAGAAGGTGGAGGAAAGAAGTAAGAGCTCTTTCATTATTTTATTCTTCATTCAACAATAGAGTAGTGAAGGAGCCTAGTAGGGAAAGAAGGAAAAAGGGTGATATCAATTTCAGTTGGTAAGGTTGGTAGGAAGAAGATTTCTCCCAGGTGAGGAACAATGGCCTCTTGATTCCATGTACATCCAGAGGGTGGAGATTGTCTTTGTATGGATTCCCTTGATGGCTGGGGTGGATGATTGTTCCTTGGATTCCTGAAAGGAGAATTTGTGAACCCTTCCTTGTTGTGTTTTTTTATGGTGGATTATGTATTCCCCAAAGTGGGTGGAACCACTGTATTTTTGTTTGAAGGGTGGAGACTTGTTCTATAGAATCCATTGATATTTTGGGTTGGAGGCAACAAGCCTCTAGATTTCCTGTGTGTATTGGTTGGCTACCATTGAAAAACTAGAGGGTGGAGGCAACTGTCCTCTGGATTCCCTGTGCTTTGTTTAATTGTTCAGTGGCTAGAGGGTGGAGGAAGGAGGACCTACGAAGTCCCTATTTCAGCTAATAGTTGGTGTTTTAATCCTTCTAGCAAGCCCCTTAGTCTCTAGAACTCGCTCAGGGGTGATAACTACAAGTGATTTCTGGCTACAACTTTCTATGATTGGGTGGAGATTCCTTGTCCCAGACTCAGTTTCCCAAACACTAGTTTTAAATTCAAGAAACGTTTTTGTACATGTAACATGTGCCATTGAATGTAGTTTTACATGTTTGGATTGTTAAGTTAAATTACATTGATTTATGGAAAAATGTATGGTTGAAAGTCATAAATAGGAAAGGATGAAATTTTTTTAGCTAGTCCTAGTTTGTGATTTTCTTCTAATGCATGTATGCAAGGAGACATGTAATTATATTGGTGTCATAGGCATTAAATATATATAACCATATAGACTGTGAAGGAGAACAAACACATGCATTGTCAAAATATAATATGTCAAACCAATTCTTCTAAAATTGCTTGCTCCACTCATGAGTATAAATATATACATATATGTAATTATAATGTAGTGTTGTGGGAACATTGTGTCATGGTGACCTTGGTTTAAATCCCATACCCAGTGGAAGAGGCATCATACATATCAATTGGCCTTCATAAAATTTTGTGTATAAATCCCTCTTAGGGATTGGGATGACACGTCCCGTAGGCTCCTTCCCGGAAGGTTAAAGGGGAGTAGTTGGGAGGAGTCACTGGGATGTCAGGGATTTAGGTGATGTGTCCTAGAGGTCCCATCCTGGAGGTGCCAAAAGGAGAAGTTGATTAAAGGTGTGGGGATGATGGGACCGGGGTGACATGTCCCGAAGGTCTCATCCTGGAGGTTCCAATAGGGGCATTCGAAGAGAATTGCTAGGGTGGCAGGACCACAATGACGTGTCTCGAAGGTCCCACCATGGAGGTGTAAAGAGGAAAAATTGAGGAGAGAGCCAAGATGGCAGGACGGGGGTGACATGGTGATTCGGTACCAGGGAATAAGTCAGAGGGATGGGCCCCAACCTATTGTCTTATGCACTTCTACAAAACACTTAAGGCAGTTTTAGGAAAAATACATACCACCTTAGGATACCTCCCTACAATGGTTTCAAAAGGCAGGATGGAGGGATGTCACAATTTATTCCAGCCGTTGATTCAATGATGGGTGGGTTTGTTAAACCATTTTTCATCAACCCCCTACCTCATTAACTTTTCAATAGGTTGGCTCATCATAATTCGTGGATATGGAGTGGGAATAATTGCTTATCATTGGATGAACAGGGATTTTGACATAAAGTGGGATATGAAGTTGGGTGAGGACCATCACACCATTCAATGGTGGAGATCTGTTGCCCTGATATCTATGATAGGTGTGACCCCTACCCTTTGACGACAGTAGGGGAGGGGGTGTACCCTGCCCATGTCGTCAATCTAATCTTTGAGGTCGATAGTCACGATCTCGATGGACCCCCCTCCCCTATGAAATCAACGGAGGTACCCTCTCCCATGTCATCAATCTAATATTTGAGATTGATAGTAAAGATATCGATGGACCCCCTTCCCCTATGACATCAATGGGCGGGCTACCCCCCACACAACCCGTTGATCTCCCCACTCTATTTGTGACCGTCAAATTTAGTTGGTGATGGTGGGGATTTCTAGGGCATGGTGACATAGTGTGGTTTGAATATATATTTAGTCATCAATCTAATATTTGAGATTGATATTCAAGATCTCGATGGACTCCCTTCCCCTATGACATCAATGGGCGGGCTACCCCCCACACAACCCATTGATCTTCCCATTCTATTTGTGACTGTCAAATTTAGTTGGTGACGGTGGGGATCGCTAGGGCATGGCAACATAGTGTGGTTTGAATATATATATCTGTTGGGGCCCTTGTTTTGAAAAATATTGTTTTGAATGTTTTGAATTTGGAACAACGGCCAGATTTTGGGGTTGCGGAACAAGGACACACGGCAGCCGCAACCAAGTCGCAACCACATCAAACGGCGGAGCTACCAAGGTTGCGACGGAATAGGCACATAGCGGAGGAAAATAGATGCATAAGTGCAGATAAGGAGAAGATACAACAGAAAGAACTCAAGTGGAACACACAGATAATCAGAGAAAAGCTAGAAGCAGCTGCAGAAGGACATACAGATAACTAACAGTCGCGACAGCGGGTGAATAAATAGCAGTCACCTGGATGAAAGAAAGAGAATGACAAGGATCACACAGCAGAAGAGAGAAGAGAGTGACAAAAGGTGAGAAAACGCATGCTGCAGCAGGAATCCAGAGGATGGATGAGGTCTCTGTAGTTCCTAGGGTCTATTGATGTAGAATCTCTGTTTCGTAAGATATGTGTATCAAATCTGTAAGATCATTGCAAAGCTATGTAACCGGGAGTTGGCCAAGAGCTTAATACAAATGCATGTTGCTATCTATTTGTGTGGTTCACATGCAGGTGTGTTGATTGAGATGCTTTAAAAATTTCATTTGCTTAATATCTGTATGTTCTCTGAACGATGCCGCGTACGTAATTCTATCCATGCGATCTAACCACTGATGATAATGGGTTGCGAATCTGTTCCTTGCCCCTGGTCTATTCCCCTCCTGCATGTGGTCGCGGCACGCCTCAGGTGAGACTCTCTACTCTCCGGAGTAGGGTGATAATGTCGGCGTAATCCTAGACTACAACGGATTCTTTTGTTGGCCACAATCCCTGAACTTGGGTCTTGCCCGCGAGACCTGATCACTCGCCAACAAATGGTTCCATTGCCGGGACCCGCATGATATGAGGGGATCTAGACCATGGTATCGTGGATCTTCGAAGGGGAGATACGGTGATGGTGGGATAACCATTTATACCATTTCATCGCTCAGCAAGCGGAGTTGATTAAGAAAGGGGAGGCAGCGATCAAGGAGCTCGTCCTCTTCTCAGATTTAGCTGGTGATACGTACGAAATTTTCTGGGGAAATTTCCCCACCGACCTTTACAATTGGTTGTAGAGGTTACAGACGAAGGTACCTAGAGATAGCTCGCGGAAGATAAACCGCAGGTGGGCGCACGGAGATCTGGTGGCTCTGCATCGGTTGAACACCGAGTTGACCCGCGCGGTGGACTTTTGGGTGGAGACCACGGTGGAAGGATACATTGTGGAGTTTGCTGCTGAGTGCTATCAGTCCTTCTCGAAGGCCAAGGCTACCTTCCACTCCGGGCTCAGAGGGAAGCTGCTTAAGGATATTCCGCTGTGGATCAAAGCTTTGATGGTCGATGAAGGGTTGATAGAATTCCGCAAGACAAGTATGGAAGCGTAAACCACCGGTGCTGGGGGAAGGGTTGAAGGGATTGATGCTACGTAGAGCGTGACGCGGGGAGTGGGGAATGGATGCTGAGGCTGCAAGGACGTTGAGGGAGCAACGTGCACATCAGCGGGCGCAGATTGTCGATAAGTGGCGAAGAAGGGTGATGCGAGATTTGAAGAGACGAGAGATTGAGAGGAAGAATCGGAAGGAGGCGCCTCAGAGGGTAGGAAGTATGGACGCGGATACTCAGGGACGAGAAGGGAATGCTATGGGAGTACAATGGGTGCATGGGAGCCCAGCTAAGAGAGCACGCAAGACGGTGACTGACGAAGATGGTGGAGATGCGTAGCCCAAGGAAAGTTCCGATGGTGAATGGTACGTTGTGATGCAACAGTTGTTTCAAGAGCGGACGACATTCAGTTCTCCAGCCTGCCATACTCCTCCTAATCTGCATGGCCAGGATCCCTACCTTCCCCTGGTACTTTATCAACCTTTGAGTAATATTTTCGTTAAATTTCAAGCATTGAGTCAATTGCCGAGTAGTTCAGTGTCGACGGCCACGCCCATTAGTAGCAGTAGCACTAGTAGTATTGCATTTCTGAGTGGAACAGTGATGCAACCAGGACCCAGAGGATTTATCCTTGTCAACCTGCCACAAGTGAACATGGCTAGGTCTTTTACCCGATATCCCGAGTTCTCGGGCCGGGGTAATGATGACGTAGAAAAACACTGGTATCTGTGCGAAGCCATTTGGAGGGCTCGGCAGACGCCGGACGCAGGGAAAATAATAGAATTCCAGACCACGCTCAGAGAGAGGGCTCTGCGATGGTTCATCAAGTGGTCCGAGGCCCACCCGAATCCCGTCATCGTGGACGTAAAGCGAGATTTTGTACGGGAATTTAAGCTTCCCCAGACGGACCAACAGGGTCTGTCTGAGCTCTGGGAAATTAAACAAAAGGAAGGAGAAACCGCATGAGAGCTAATGCGGCGATTCAAGGACGCGATCGGGAAAATTAGTTACCCGATTGACCCGAACCATCAGAGGGATTGGTTCATCAAGGCTCTGCTTCCCTTGACGCGAACCCCCCTCACCCAACAGAAGATCGACAATCTGCAGGATGCTTTGGAACAAGCCATGAAGATCGAGGCCATGGCGGGCTACCCTCAGGAATATAGGGGAGGGTCGGCCCCGCCGGATCCCTCCTTGGTGGGATTGCAGCATCAGATAGCTAGCCTGACCGAAAAGCTCAAGGAGATACAGCTGGTCAGACCAGCCAGGCCGAACGTTTGGTGCACTCACTGCTTGGTTGAAGGCCATGTCGCAACTGAGTGCCCTCGGTTGCGTGGCTCGGGGGTGGGACCCTCAGTCATGGCAATTCAAGGGGGGGCACCCATGGGGGGTGGCACGGCATTAAATCCGCAGGGGGTATACCAGCCGCAACAACCTTATGCGGGGTTCCCCTCCCAGCTCAATCCAGCCGCCACGGAATATTGTGAGATTTTTCGGACAGTGGGACATCTGCCTCGGATGTGCCCGATCCTACAGAAGTATTCCAACGTGCCAAACAATGTGTATTGTGAGTTTTGTGCCTCCACGACTCACAAAACGGAGTAATGCCGGGCCCTCGACGCACTCACGAACCGGTTGGATTGACCTTCCTATAGGGTGAATGAGGCTCCTCGAGGAAGAGGGGGCGGGGTGTGCAGAGGCCGCGCTGGGGGCCGCAGGCCGTTGAAATGCTATAACTGTGACCAGGAGGGCCATGTGGCTCACGAATGTCCCCTCCTTCGTCGTCCGTGGTGTTCCCAGTGCCGAGTAAACACCCATGTGACAGAAGACTATCCCGAGCTCATCAAAAAGTGGGAAGAATGCGCACGGCAGAGGGGCGCGAACTTGGTAAACGCTGAGCCGCAAGTGGCCGCGACTCCGGCCATGCAGAACGTTGCTATTGTGATGAGGGGCGGTAAGAAAATAGGGGAGGATGCTCGCGGAAAGGAGCCGGCACCGGTTGTCAAGCCAGCCTCCCCGCACCAAGTAATCAGACTAGAGGCGCAGAAGAAGTATTTTCAGGAGGCGATTGAGGCATTCGCTTAGCTGCGCGAAGCGGAAGGCCTGGAGGCACCCCTGCCGACGCATCTTGGGCCACAGCACGCTCCAGAGACCCTGATGGAAGAATGGCTCCAGCTATTCCTCAAGATTGTTGACAGCGCTGCTCTGCGACAGTAGCTCAAGTGTACCTTGGAAGGGGCACTGCAGGGGAGGACAGGACTGGGGGAACCGGTGGACCCAGCCCCCCAGTCGGTGCAGCGCATCAAGCGAAATAAGCGACGAACGGGTAAAGAGTTCCAGCTCAATACGCAGGTTGGGGGATTCTAAATCAGCGACACCATGCTTGATTTAGGGTCTGAAGTCAACATCCTGCCACACAAGACGTGGGAGGCTCTCGGAAAGCCACGGCTGGCCTACTCGCCCATCCAACTCAGGATGGCGAACCAGTACTGCATTCTGCCGATTGGCCGACTTGAAGGTGTCGAGGTCGACATTGCAGGGGTAAAGGCTTACACCGATTTTAAGGTCATTGATATTATGGGAGACAAGGATCCTTACCCCGCCCTGCTGGGCATTGATTGGGCCTTTGAGAACTATGCTGTCATCGACCTCAAAAAGAAGCTGATGATCTTGGAGAGGTCCGGGTCACTCAGCCTCTCGACCCATATCAAGGCCCGAGGTATATCGAAACGGTGGATAACCGGGAGGATGGTTCGATGATGGACCACCTCTACAAGATGACTGCAGGGAAGTGGGAATACTATATTAACCTGACCGCGACTGGCTCTGTCAGTTGGCAGAGTGTTCAGAGCTCAGAGCTAGGATCCGAACTCACGTGGGAAGACTGGCAGCAGGGGGGGTACGAGACCAGCTCGCGGAGATGTGCCCATGTTGGCCGTGTCAGCTGGATTGGTGCTGAGTTCAGAAAACACCCCACCCTGTCAAACATGCAAGCTGTCAATACCTTTATCACCAAGGTTGAAGACATCGTGCCGCAGGGGAGCAGACTACCCCTTTTAGATGTCGCACTACAGTGTACAGCAGCCCGGTGGTGGAAAAATCACCGCAACACCTTGTCGCAGTGGAGTAGTGTGGCAGACGAATTGCGGGCACGGTTCAAAGAAGATGAAGGCCCTCGCAGCAGGCAGCGGTACTCTGGGGCTTCCGATCCGCAGGACCACTTGCGGACTTGTGAGGAGCAGTGGAGAAGCATAGGATACCTGGAAGAGCTGTGGGTTCATCGGTTTGTCCACTCTTTAGACACCATCCCCCACGCATGGTACTTGGAGGAAGAACAGAAACGAGGGACTATTTCTTGAATGGAAGTCGCGCGCAAATTTGTGCGGTGTTTCTCTTTCGTGGAAGACACAGAGTTGGAATCTCAAGCCTTGCATGCTATTAGGGCAGTACTGTTTTTCCGCGGTCTGCAGCTCGACTGCCGCACACTGCCCGCCCGTCCTGAGGCTGCGCGAGAGTTGGTTTGCTAAAGGATTGACGACGATCTGGAGGACGATGGTCTGGAAGACCTGAGGCACCTATACTTCGAAGAGAAGGAAGGCGAGCAGAACGTTAACGAAGAGCCAACCACCGAAGGGGTCCATTTACGACCGCTGAAGACAAAGAAGCTAAACATCGGTACGGAGGAGAAGCCTATGTTGGCTATGGTAGGTGATTACTGGGACGAGGAGACGACCAAAGAGATTTTCAGCCTCCTCT
This sequence comes from Pinus albicaulis, assembly GCA_034641835.2. NCBI lineage: Eukaryota > Viridiplantae > Streptophyta > Pinopsida > Pinales > Pinaceae > Pinus > Pinus albicaulis. The sequence goes on along the minus strand of CM076583.1, from coordinate 281,349,055 downwards.
AGGAATATGAGGATTTTTTCCCCTCATTAGTCATAGATCTGAAGGGTATCAAAGGCAATCTGGGCGAAATGCGCATCGTGCTGAAACCGGGTGCCAGGCCTATGAAGCACCGACCCTATCGGTTGAACCCGCGATTTGAAGAGAAGGCTAAGATGGAAATCGATAAGATGTTGGTCGCAGGCCTAATCTTTACCGTGGAGGAAGTAGAGTGGGTGAGCCCTATCATCATCCAGAATAAGAAAGACAAGGTAGAGATACGGGTTTGTGTCGATTATCGCAGTCTGAACAATGCCTGCATTCATGATCCGTTCCCCACCCCTTTCAGCGACGAAGTATTGGACCATGTTGCGGGGAACGAAGCCTACTCCTTCACTGATGGCTTTTCGGGCTACCATCAAGTGTGTATCGCGGAAGAAGATAAGTCCAAGACAACCTTCACCACCGAATGGGGGTCGTTCACATACCATGTCATGCCGTTCAGCTTGAAGAACGCTCCAGCCGTGTTTTCCCAGATTATCATAGCCGCCTTCCGGGAGTACCTTCATAAGTTCCTGGAAGTCTACATGGACGACTGGACTGTCTACAGTTTATTGAAGAAACACGCTACCCTGTTGCGGATTATGTTTGATCGGTTCTGCCAGCTGCAGATTTCCTTGAACTTAAAGAAATGTATTTTTGCTGTTCCGTTCGGCACGTTGTTGGGACATGTGGTATGCAAGCAAGGGGTCTGCGTCGACCCCGCCAAGGTTGTGGTGATCTTACACATGGAAGCCCCCAAGACGGTGAAACAATTGCGGGCATTGCTCAGGCACACGGGATACTACAGGAGGTTTATCCGCAACTATGCCAGGATCACTGCTCCGTTAGAACAACTTCTATGGAAGTCCACAGTCTTACAGTGGACGGAGGAGTGTCAGGTAGCTCTGGACACCCTGAAGGAAAAGCTGGCGTCGACGCCTATTCTAGTTCATCCCGATTGGGATAAGCAGTTCCATGTGCACATCGATGCTTCGAGTATTGCACTTGGAGCTGTCTTGGCACAACCAGGTGAAACGACAGTTGACCACCTGGTATACTTCGCCAGCCGCAAATTGTCCACTGTGGAGAGGAATTACACCACGACCGAAAGGGAGGCACTGGCGATGGTGTACTCTCTTCAGAAGTTCCGCCACTATCTTCTAGGGGGCAAGTTCAAGTTCTTCACAGACCACTCTGCCCTGAAGTACCTGGTCAATAAGCCTGTTCTGAAAGGACGGATTTTCCGTTGGCTTCTGCTATTTCAAGAATTCACGTTCGAGGTAATCGTTAAGCCCGGGAGGTTGAATGTCGGGCCCAATCACCTATCCAGGTTGGAGACGGGGGAAAATGACGGTTCCCTTGATGATCAGCTGCCCGACGCTGACCTCTTCCGAGTCGAAGCAGTACCAAATTACTTGACCGACATTGCCGCCTATCTGTCCACGGGGCAATGCCCTCAGAATTACACCCTGCTGCAGAAATGGCATTTGGTCGTCCGTGCCACCGACTACCAATTGATCACAGGGCAGCTATACAAACTGGGCCTCGATGAGGTTCTGCGCAGATGCGTCCTTGACCACGAACGAGAAGCGGTAATGTGGGAATGTCATAGCGGTGTTGCGGGAGGGCATGTGGGTGTGAAACTCACCGCAAGGAAAGTGCTCCAAGCTGGCCTGTGGTGGCTGACAGTACATATCGATTGTAAGGCCCATGTGAAGCAGTGTGACGTCTGCCAGCGGACGAGCAGGCCCTCTCACCGGGACCAGCTTCCGTTACACCCAGTGCATGTGTTGCGGCCGTTCGAGAAGTAGGCTGTCGACTTTGTGGGGCCCATAGCTCTGGTCCCCAGACACTCCAAGGCCCGGTACATCATTACCGCCACATATTACCTCACCAGGTGGGCTGAGGCAGCCGCGGTACGCGACTGCACAGTGGATACCGCCGCCCGGTTCATTTTTGAGCACATCATTTTCCGGTTTGGCTGCCCGCGGAGTTTAACCAGCGATCAGGGTACACACTTCATTAATGACACAGTCAAAACACTGCTGAACACCTTCATGGTTCAGCATCACAAGAGTAGCCCATATCACCCGCAGGCTAATGGTATGGTGGAAGCCTTCAATAAGATTCTTGAGAAAGGCTTGACTAAGATTTGCAATGCCCAGCGTGATGATTGGGACGAGCGCCTCTCAGCGGCCTTATGGGCCTATCGGACTACAGTGAAGTGCTTGACCAATCAAACACCGTTCCAGCTCGTGTACGGCCGGGAGGCTGTGATCCCCGCCGAGTTTATTGTGCCAAGCCTGTTGGTCGCCATGTCTCTGAAGTTTTCGGAAGAGGCCTCCCTCCAGGAGCGCCTCCATGAATTGCAGGAACTGGATGAAGCTCGCTTCCTGGCTGAATTTCACCAGAAGACTCAGAAGGACCGGCAGAAAGCATGGCATGACCGCCACATTAAGAACAAAACCTTCCAAGTTGGCGGCAAAGTTCTTTTGTACGACAGTAGGTTCCAGAAGTTCCCTAGAAAGCTACAGATGCACTGGTTGGGACCCTACTTCGTTATCGAGATTCGCGACTCCAGAGTCGTTCGGTTGGCACAACTGGACGGTACGGTTCTGCCTGGGTGGGTGAATGGCGCACGCCTGAAACCCTACCAGGAGTAAGTACCTTTCATTTTTCATCAATAACTCTCGCACCCGAGAGCACCCGTAGTATAGCGTAGTTGAATAACTCTCCTGCAACCAGGATGAGAGTAGAGCGTATTCTTTGTTCATAGGTAGTGTGTCAATAACCGCTCCGTTGCGAGGTCCGAACCACAACCGACTGTGGTCAGGGCGGCGTCGGTCCAGCGTGTCATCCCTGTAGGATCCATCCCAGCTTCCATGTCAGTCCAGCTCAGTCCACCCACGTACTGGTGTCAGTCCGTAGGATTGCCTAGATCTGCAACATTAATTACCATACTTGGCAGTGAACACGCCGCCATCATTTGGCCATCACCCTCAGTAACCTCAGCCGTTGCGTTCGCCCATTTCCCCATGCCACCGTCAACAACTATCACAGCACTCATTGGCATGCGATTGATCGCACGATTATCGCAGAAAGAATGCCAGCAAGAATTAATTCGTTAGAGGGTCTCATCGACTCCACTCATGCCAGGTGCTGACATGCCTTGCATGAACACCAAAAGCATGAGAATGCCGGACCCGTTTGAATTAGCAAGTGCAGCTGCACCAGAGCCATTACACTCTCAGAACGCATTGCACCAGGCAAGGCGCCCAAGGAAAATTTTACAGGTCTATCAGCACTGGGCCAAAATGCCGAAGGCCGTTCCAGCCATCGTTGAACCAGAGCTTGACACTCGGATTCACAAGACCGAGTCCCTGGTGGGCAAGTACGATAATGCTGCCTAAATTGATGCCAACCTCTGAAATGCTGTCGAATTTCCATCCCTCCAGTGGCAGACATACATGGAGAACTACTGCACTGTAGCCGGAAACCCCGCCAGCTGCCTGTTGCCTGAGTACAGGGGCCTTCAGACTTCGTCCCTGATGAACTTAAGAAATCTCTTGATCTTTAGCACCAATCGGACTAGTTCTGCAGTGTACACGCTTCCTCCTCAGCCGAATTCAGAATGGGTCCCTGTGGCTGGCCCAGGAAATTCCCATTCATGCCGAAGATATTCATCGCCTCACAGGGCTTTCGCAGACGGGTGCCGACGTCTCAACGGCCGGCCAAAACTCCTCTAAGCGCGTATGGAAGTCGGGAAATGCGGACTTCTATACCAAGTATGGCACTCGCAGGGGGGGGAAAGGAGCCAAGATCGACCTCATTAACAAGCTCGAGATTCGATTCGCCTGTTACCTCATTGCCAGCAAGACAATGAGGCATTACACCAAGGGCGAATGCACTCTTGATACTATTTCAATTGCTGAACATTGTGTCCAAGGCACCAGACTGAATTGGTGTTCGTTCTTGTTAAAAGAGTTGTTCGATGCGTGTGAGGAGAATTATAAGCGCGCAACCAATTTTATTTACGACTATTTGATTATTTCTTTTGCAATGTGGAAATGCCACACTCCACACATATGTTTCCCAGCAGAGATCCTCGAGGGCCAGCCCCTCGTGATGAAATTCACTCCATGGCAGGTCTCAAATGACCCTAGTACCAAACTGGTGAATGCCGATGCATTTCGGTCATGGTACCGACTAATGACGAATGTGGTGGCATGCCAGCAACGGGTGCCCAGGAACCTGTTGGACACCTATAGTGAGAAAGTATGGTTCTGGGCGAGTCACAAGCACACTTACCTCCGACCCGCTTGCGTTCCGGTAGATACCTTCCGAATGACGCCATTGAAATTTCAGTTGGACGATGCTACCTTCCATCGTGAAGTCTGCTCATGGCCGGGGGTCACGAAGCACATGCGGGACGGACTCCCTAGATACAATTTTGACAGGATGGCACCAGTGCAACAGCCTGCTGAGACGGTGGTGGCAGCACCACCACAGGAACTCCCCAAACCACTCATCCCCATCATCCACCACTTCAACAATCAGGTACGAAATCTCAACGCGGCGGCTCAGGTTATGTCTAGCGGTGCTACCCCATTTCCTTATTTTCTGAATTTCAGCTCACTCGCTCCACTTCGCACCCCCGTACCGCTCCGCTCACCTCCCCCATCCCCACTGTCCTGTTCACCTCTGCTGATCCACTCACGACCCCGATGGGCGAGACGAGTGGGCCTAGAGATTCACCCGAGGCCCCCCAAGCTAAGAGGGCCCGCACCACCGAGGCAAATCCTATGGTGGACCTCACTGCTGATGATCCACCACTGCCCCCAAGCACCGGGGTGCTGATTACTGAAGAACCCCTCATTGAACCATCCGAATTCATCAACATGCGCTTTCCACACACCCCCACCACACTCTCCACTACTCCATCCACCTTTCCTCCGCCTGCCACCTCATCCGCCCTGTCTAATTCCTCAGCTACGGTGTCTGACCCCATTATCCGGGAACTCATGGGTGGGGGCCGCAGGGCCGAGGTTGACTCTGGTGCTACCACAGTGATACCACCGATCGACCCAGTGGTCGAACCCCACCCTCCTGTCGTTGATACATTCACACAACAGCTGCACACCGGGTCTGATTCTGCCGAGGTTCCACCTGAGGCCACAGTTCCTTCACGTCCAGCTCACCTCGATCAGAAAGAACCGTCAAATCTAAATATGGTTAACACTGCACATCTAGCGGCCACGCCCTTCTCACCTCCTGGGCATGTTAATGGCACAGTTTCCGGTGGACAACCGTTGCAGGAGCAAATGCTGGTGCAGAGCCCTTCTGGGACCACCACCTTCCAGCCTGAAAATCCCGCTCAGCTGTATTTGCTGATTAAAAGGGCGGCCCAGCATGCCGAAAGATTACATTTGGGACTCCAGCGGCAGTATGCCGAGCAGCAACACCAACTTGCCGCGCTTACTGAACAACGTGACCACCTTCAAATAGCACGGGAGCAGATGGAAGCAATGATCACCAATGTCACCCGGATGTTCTCCGAGTTCTAGCCCGCCCTCGGGCCTCATTACCCCCTGCTGCCTCCCGAAATTGCTGCGGCCAGCCTCTCTGAGCAAGCTATCCACCTTCGCATCGCCGTTCAAGAATTACACCAGGAGAATCATGAGCTTCGGGCAGCGTTAGCAGCCCGTGCCGAGCCAGCCGAACCCGCGGTCGACTATTCAACCCAAGTGGCCGCCAAACAAAGCTAGGCAGCTCAGATGCAGGAAACACTTCCATCTACGGCACGAGAGGCCCGTGACCTCCTGAAGGGCCTTCAGGAATGATCTCTGGCTTTCACTGTCAAAACCCAGTCGATTTTAGCCCAACTCCAGCAGGTTTCCAGGGAAATTCAAGAGGCTAATGACCCCGCCCGATTGGATCAATTATACGCCCAGGCTGATGAGCTTGAGGCCCAGCTCCAATACACAGAGGCTTGTTTGGCGGAGGCCAAACGTGTCATTCGAGAGCTCCAGCCGCCACTTCAATCTAGCACCCGGGCCATCCAACAGCTCGTAGCAGCAGCCGAGACATAGATCAACACAATATTTGGCGCTGTCCCAACGCCCATTGAGGAAGCTGCTGTCACCAAGCTCGCTGAGGACACGGACTCGCTCATCCAGGGGTGGCAGCAAGCCGTGTCAGAGTTTACTGAGCTCCGAGCTACAGCGTTCCAAAGGGTTCCGGAGTTGGGGCCCATGTTTGAACAGCCGTCCGACGCAGCACATTAGGGATAGGAACAAGCTGAAGATGCACAGCAGGAACGAGCACAGGATGAAAGCGCACAGGGCGAACATGGCACGGGGTCAAGTAGGGCAATGGAGATCGAGACCGTAATTTGTGATTGACTTGGGGACGAGTCAAAGAACTGTGGTCGGGGCCTGTTGGGGCCCTTGTTTTGAAAAATCTTGTTTTGAATGTTTTGAATTTGGAACAACGGCCAGATTTTGGGGTTGCGGAACAAGGACACACAGCAGCCGCAACCAAGTCGCAACCACATCAAACGACGGAGCTACTAAGGTTGCGACGGAACAGGCACATAGCGGAGGAAACTAGATGCATAAGTGCAGAGAAGGAGAAGATACAACAGAAAGAACGCAAGTGGAACACACAGATAATCAGAGAAAAGCTAGAAGCAGTTGCAGAAGGACATACAGAGAACTAACAGTCGCGACAGTGGGTGAATAAATAGCAGTCACCCGGATGAAAGAAAGAGAATGACAAGGATCACACAGCAGAAGAGAGAAGAGAGCGACAAAAGGTGAGAAAACGCATGCTGCAGCAGGATCCAGAGGATGGATGAGGTCTTTGTAGTTCCTAGGGTCTATTGATGTAGAATCTATGTTCCGTAAGATATGTGTATCAAATCTGTAAGATCATTGCAAAGCTATGTAACCGGGAGTTGGCCAAGAGCTTAATACAAATGCATTTTGCTATCTATTTGTGTGGTTCACATGCAGGTGTGTTGATTGAGATGCTTTAAAAATTTCATTTGCTTAATATCTGTATGTTCTCTGAACGATGTCGCGTACGTAATTCTGTCCATGCGATCTAACCACTGATGAGAATGGGTTGTGAATCTGTTCCTTGCCCCTGGTCTATTCCCCTCCTGCATGTGGTCGCGGCACGCCTCGGGTGAGACTCTCTACTCTCTGGAGTAGGGTGATAATGCCGACGTAATCCTAGACTACAACAGATTCTTTTGTTGGCCACAATCCATGAACCTGGGTCTTGCCCGCGAGACCTGATCACTCGCCAACAATATCTATATATATAATGTTCCCAATTAGTCCTAAACTAATGGGAAATTTTCAGTTTCATGAATAAAAGTGTAAAGGAGGTTCATAAAACTCCTAAACAATAAATAAATCAATGCCAAATGTGAAAAAGGCTAAATATTGGTTATGTAAGCAAGCACCCTTAGGTGTGAAAGGTGCTGGATATTTTAACTGGGTCAACCTTGACCAAATCTACAACACTGTTTTGGAGGAGTGGCCATCAATGAGGCACAACACAATTTTAGATGGATATGTCTTGTGTGAAAGAAGTGATTTCATTGAAGGTGGTTTAGGGTTTACAAGCTCTTAACTTATAAAAGGAAGAGGATGACAGCATGAGAAAGTTGTTGATGATATTGTATTTTCTGAGTATGTTGTCTGTTTAGACATATCTCATTCTCTTGTTGTTTAGCTGAGAATAATGTTGTTTAGCATTGGGTGTTCCTGATCGGGGATCCCACCTCTTCCCATTGAGTAGCTCTTGGGAGAGTCTTGTATTGCATAGTCCACTATCTGGCTTGAGGCCAAGCTTCTTCTTCCAACTAAAACACAGATCTTGTTGAGGGTTTGGTTGTCTTTGAAAGATGCAACAAGTGGAGGCTAGATCTACTCAGATCTAGGACATTTCAGTGCCCCTTTTCAGTGGAGGAGTATTCTACTCCATTGGGAGGAGTGTAGTGGAGTACTTGGGCATCATTTTCTGATCTTGGCATGTGGCCAGCCATGTTCTAAACCATACAACATAGTATTGCTTCTAGAACTGCATTATTCCTGTAGGTACTGTTGCAGGGTGTTTTGGCATACCATCTGTAGAGTTGCTTTTCAAGTGTTGGGGATCTGCCCTTCACTTTGGAGATCCATTGGAGGAGATTTATACATTATTCATATCAGATCTGATCTGCATGTTTCTAAATACTTTTGAATATCTAAATATTTCTACAGATCTACAACTTATATCTCAGATCTACTTCATGTACATGGTGTTTTGCTAGAAACCCCAAGGGGGATTGAAAGAGGAGCCTTTATAGTGTATGGATCTGTTATAGATCTGAATTTTCATGCACTTATATGCTCTAGATATAAAGTGTAATCTTCAGATGCTGTAGTTCAATAAAATAACGCTGTCAAGCCTTTTTCAGTCCATACATGTGATTGCATCACCTCTTTTTGAGGATTTTATTCTAATGATGACTTGTATTTCCAGTTATGCATCTTATGGGCCTCATTATACATCTATTTTGCTGCTGTAAATACATTTGAAAGGTCTCCTTATTGGCCTCCTGCTGTATTTTAGATGAACTACGCCATTTTCTTGCATATATGTCTTGTAGGAACTCGAAAATGGGCGGTGTCCCGATGGCAAGGTTCCAACTACAAGAGCAGCTAGATCGATCAATCCTCCCTCAGTATTTCTCCTACCTACATGAACAAGTTTCAATGCTTTGGTATTGGGCAATATTTCAGCATCAAAGTTTCAAAGGTTAGAACCACGGTTATATTGGCCCATTCTTCACCACTTGCTCATTCACAAAGAGTTAGAAAAAAATGTGTTGGTGGTGGTTAATCTCCTCAGTCCAACGCTTTGCGACATATTAAATTACCAACCCAACAATGAAGGACACCTTTACCAAGCTAAGACGTAGATCATAAGTTCATTGAACTAGTTGATTTTGTTACTCCATTGTTACAAATCATGGGGATGATAGTGAACTACATAGTTCCCATATGCGGTCCAACCAAAGATTTATAAGATAACATGTTAATCCTCAAAGAACTCTAGGTAATGTAAAAAATCATGAATCATAATTATGGGAGTAATCCACACAACTCAATTTATCATTTATACCTCCAACTATTCATAGCCGTAATAACCAAATGAAGATGCATAAACCCACAATACTTTATCACTTGATTCAATAATGATTTATTCATCAACACAATCTTAGTATTCCTTTAATTTATAGCATATAAAACAACTGTAGATGACATTCATGATAGGGGAATTCATAATGCAAGCATTCATTAAACCACAAATATGTAAGCTATTTTATAAATCTTGAGTATTACAGAGAGTTCCAGGTAGTCATTCATAAGCACACATGGCCTTGCATTAATCAGAAGCATGACAAAGAATACAACAATTCATAGTCCAATATGCATGAATAATTATACTTATTTTTTATGTTTGAAGGGATGGAACTTAAAGGAGGGACTTCAACTCTCCACCAATCCATAGGCTAGTTGCACTTCAACATTATTACAACTGACCACCCCTAAGTTGGATCAAAATTATAAGGGGATGCTTGCTCAGGAACAAATTCACACCAAATATTGGTAGACACCCACGCGTCGAATTTCACTATCTTAGTTGTTTAACAACTACTCTCTGGAAGTAAGCACCACAATTAATCACTTTTTTAGTTTAATTGTAGAGCTTCACCCAAATTCCTAGCGGGGTATTGCTTAGTTCGAGGAGATTTAATCCATTATTTGGGTGGTTTGACAATTTTATTTTCATAGCAAGCACCATAGAGGTTTGTATTCCATGGTATAGGTGGATTAACAACTCTTCCAACAAGCACCATAGTGGCTCAGAGTGCCTTGTCTAAGTGGTTTAACAAAGATACAATAAGCATCACAAATATTCGGTCATCCTCTGAGCTCCCACTAGCCATTAAAGATTAGACACATAGTCTAGTAGCGTAACACACATTGATATAGGGGATATCACCCCAATTCATTGAGCACTATGCTCAACCACAACTCTCACACTATTTAATCTTCCTGCTTAGATCCCATAGCTTCTCCCTCTCTCCATGTGACCAATGTTTTCACTTGATTTCCCCCATGTTCTTTCATCAATCTCCTCTTATCCCTGAGGCAGTCATCCCCAACCTCGATCCATGAGTGAGATGGGATGGGCGTGGTACTCTACCCATACCACCTGTTGTGGATCATTTGCAATATTCTTTATTTTAATTTTCAAAAATACAAAAAAATTGAAAACTACTAAAAATATATGTTCGAGTATCAAAGTTCATATACTTTAGCATAAAAATATATCTGCTCGTTATATTAAAGTTTAAAGTTTAAATACTTGTAGGATTTATGAAAGTGGGTCCCAGTTCAAAGATTAAATATCGAGCACTTTATTGAGCGGGGTTCGATGATTCATCAAGCAATGAGAAAAAGGCTCAACCCGCGGGCACTTTCAGCGCATGGGTTAACATGGAGGGTGCCTCCGCAGTTGACCGCATTGACTGCGGAAGTAATCCAGATGAACGGTTGGGATTGACTGCGGGGGCATAAGCCAAATAAGTCCTCCGTACCTCGAGGCCTCCCGCAGTGACGTATGCTGCCAATTTGGTGACAGTTGTATTCCGCGTCAGAATTTCTTAACGGTCTTTTGGCGTGTCTTATCAACATTTAATTTCAAAGTCTGTGCCACCTATTTAAGGGGGATTATCATTATTTCTGAAGTTATTATTGATTATTTTGTGTTTGAAGTTTGTTTGTGCTGCACCTTTTTCAGTCTTCTGTCACCTTGTCAGTTATTGGTCATCCTGTCAATTGTCTACCATCCTAAATTTGAACTATGGAAAAACGCTCATCCTTGTCAGGTTCTTCTAGTCACATCCCTCTCATGGATACTGAGAGGGATATTCAGGACACAAATTGTTCCCTTGAACACCTTTATTTTTATCAGAAATTCCTCCTAAATGATAAAACTTCTCCAATTTACACCGCCATGGCAAACACTAGTGTGTTGTCTACATGTATCCCGAAAACTCATATTTTTCCCAAATTTATCTATTAGCTAGTGTCTGTTATGTACCATTGGAAATGTTTCGTAATGAATTTTCAAGGGGAAAATGTTCTGCAAGTGTCATCCCAATTAATTCACCAAGCTATATGTTACCTTGAGTCAGAGTCGTATGTCCAATTCTCTGATGATTCCTTGATAGCATATTATGACAGTCTTGTAGGTCAGGAGTTTAATCAATTCATTCCTTTTCTGAAGCCAAATACACATCAGTTTGTACCTGATAGTAAAGAGTTCCCTATAGAGGTTTTTGATATTGAAGTCAAACCAGTGGTGAGCTGCATTGCAAAGATTTTGGGAAAGGACGACGACAGTACAATGGACAAGTCAATTCTAGGAATGTTCACCATGATGATGAAGCCAGGAGTGGTGTTGGATATTCCATCTTATTGGCAAGAAGATGTTAACTCTTAGCTCACTAGCTTATCATTAACAGGTTCATTCAGGTTTCCCTCACTTATTGTTTACCTATTCTTATATCAAAATGTAGAAGAATTAATGCATCTGGGCTAAACATTATGGATATGAATAAGAGGAGACAATCAGTAATATTTTGGACAGATTTAGTGAGAAAAGAACAAAATGAGGGTGGTTTTTTTGATTTTGCTAGTCATTTTATGTATTATGCATATAAAGTTTTGAATGGAAGTTCTCCCCCCTTTTTTTTTCCCAAAGCTCAAGATTTCTTGCATTTGGGGACAAATTGTAAATTTGGTGATTGGTTTGTCTTTGAATATTATTCTGAAATTAGACTTTATGGAGCTTGTGTAGAACCTTATAGGCTTCCTGTATTTGTGCCTATGAGATTATTTGCTCTGGAGTTCATTAGGCAAAGTTTAAACGTGTACCAAATACACTTTGTGCCTATGAAGAAAGGTCATATGTTCAAATTGCCAATGACTGTGGGTCCCTTTATAGTTAATCAATGACTGTGGGTCCCAATGAAGTCAGTAAGATGTTAGATGAAATGCACTTACAGTTAGGAGAGAAATGGGATTATGACCCTCACAGTGTCATTTCTAGTAGAAGAATTGATAATGGATATTCAACCTTCATTCATGAGAGCAGACCAGATTTAGAAAAAGTGGCAAGTAAAGGTGTTGTGGGTGTAATAATCTCAAATTTTTAGACTCCTGTTATATCAGAGAAATCAAATAAAAGAGGTAAAGAGGCAGTGGTTGATTCAAAGGACGAAAAACATAGGGCTGAGAAGAGATAAAAGTTCAATGAAGAGTTTGTAGATACTCAACCTAGTTTTTCATTACAATTGGGTGATAAAAAAATGTACCTACTTCACCCAGGAAGCATAAGAGAACTCAGGAACAAGTGCCCCTAATTAAACAAATGTTTGCCCAGATTTCAGAGATAAATCAGAAGATGAAGGCAAGCATGGAGGCTCAATATGAGTACCAGATAGCTCCAGACCAAACAAGACTTCTAACTGCAATGGATCTTGAAAAGGATCAATTCAAAATTTCCCTTTCACATCCTTCTGATATGTCTATTGGTTCTTCTAATAATTTTAATACTGTGAATTTGACTGTAGATGTGAAGAAAATTCCATTGCTCGACAAGGTGAATCTACACATGAAAATAGGTCAACTGATTGGGAATGACCTAAAAAAACTAATGCAATGGCACTGAAGGTAGAGAATATGATTGGAAAGGTGATAAAGCAGTTGAAGTTAGAGAAAGCCAATTCCAGGGCTTTGACAATCCAGAATGGAGAGCTCAAAAAGATCACAGTGAAGATTGGAGTAGATCCCAATGACAGGTATACTGTGAAGAAGCTTCTATAAAGTGCTGAATTAGAAATATATTTATGCCTACAGGAGAACATTCCATGGTAGTAGAGGCTGCAGAGGTGAAAAATGAGAAAGAAAAAATTCTTCAGCAGCTCATGCAAAAGGAAGAAGAAGTCACTAAATTAAAGCAAACTGCACTGTCATTACAAAATAATATCGAATCTCATACTTGCACTTTTGTTTTTTAATCAGGTAGTGAAGATCCATCAGCACAAAGTTCTCAATTAACCACTGAATTTTACATGGCAGATAGATATAAAAAAGGGCACAAGCTGATTTAGAAACAACAACAAAGATTATAAAAGCCACTGAAGGAAAAGTCAGTAAATATAAAATGGATTGCCAAACTGGTGATGCTGAGATTAAAAATATCAAAGAAAAATTGAAGGGAAATATATCCTTAATATAGGCTAAGGATATCATCTGGAATGATATTATTTCAGAAATGAAAATAATCTGGGATTTTCTAACTGTGGTTGCAAAAGAAAAAAGCATTATCAGGGAGTTTGAAGAGCAAGTCATGACAGACAAATAGAAAACAATTAATAGGGCTATTTTGGCAATAAAGTTCATTAATTTCATTGATTCTAAAACAGATCAGGATTTGGAAGAAAATTAAATTAAATACAAGATTTTATATGTTGTGGAAATTAACAAAATGATTGTCAAAAATGATTGCAGGAAGTCTACAGAAAAGAAGCTGACTGAGCTTAAGGAAGCAGTGAGTCAATTTGATAAATTATTTTATAAAATAGCAAGAGCAAGTTTTCCATCATGTTGGGGTCTTGGAGGTGGTCTTATATCATGGGATTCTTATGAACCCTTGCTAGTGTTGGAAAAAAGTAAGGTAGGCAACACTCATGAGAAGACTCAGGTTCTTAAAGGAGCAACAATGATCAATTTCCTTCAGAGACATTTTCAGCTGCTGTGGTTAGTGAAAACTCTATTTTTGGAAAGACCATCTTTTAACAGAATCATTACTTTCAAATTGGAATATCACAAGTTGGTTCATTCACCTAAGACAAACATTGAGATATGGAAGAAGTGCAAAGCATGGATGACAGATTTACCAAAGGATCCCTCGACTTCAAAGAAGCATAAATCAACCAGTCAAGGAAATGTAGTAGCATCGTCATCAATTCATATTCAACATATAGATCAGGATTTTAATTTCATGTTATTTCCTCTTTTAAAAAAAGAGAATGTAATTGTAATAAGACATTTTGAGGACATGTAATAGATAGTGTACGAATTCCTAAGTAGTTGAAGTAGTTAAGATTAGTTATAGTGGTTACAAACTAATTTCTATTGTGTTTAATGAGATAGAGAAGAAAGAGAAGGGTTTCGAGTTTTGGACCTTCATACTACAATTTTTGTACTTAGATTTCAAATGATTAATGAATGAAAATCAAGTTTCTAGCATTTGTTGATGTTGATATGTCTTCAAGTTTATATTCTGTGTTTTCTATCTTTGAATAAAATGAAGTAATGAAGCTGCAGGTCTCTTTTTACTTGTGTGAATAAGAGTTAAAACCCTTAATAGGTGCTCCTTCATTTTAACTGTTCCTTTTCTTATAATTCTTCTGGAGTTTGAGGTGATATATTCTGTACAAAAACATATCAGTTTGTGCTTCTTTCTTTCATGTTCTTTTGATCATTCCATTCTATATCAACAGATAATAGCATTGCGGAACATTCATTGTATTTTATCTTTGAGGGTTTAATGATAAATATTTGAGGGTGATTAAACAAAGACAAATATTTCTGTGACATAATTATATAAATGTCTTAAGCACTGATTCCTTATCACAACTAAGGGATTGTCTCTTAAGGTACAACACCACCCAATCCCATCCCTTTGATTTTCTCTCAGTGTAGTAGGTGAGTCAATCAATAGGGGTTCCAAGACATCAATGTGGGTTGGCTCAAGTTTTTTCACAACATGCAACCAATTTTCCTCCAATCACATTTCATAAACAATCTATTGAGCATTGGATTTCCCACTTTGCAAGTGACTTCAATTATTAAATCCAAGATGGGTTCATGACCTCAAGGCATGCAAGTAAGCAAGCTCCCCTCAAATAATGGATTCTTAAGGCATTCATTCCTTCAATAGATAGTTAATTGATTTTAAATAATTAGTTTTAAAAACTTAGTCATTCAATCAACCATTCGTGGCTCTCCATGCAGGTAGTGTCGTCATAATCTCATATTACATAAACGGGGGCAAAACATGAAATGTTATAAATCTAGTGAAACATGAAAGTATTTGCAGGAGTTATGTTGTCTTTGATGAGAAGCTTTCAAATGTTTCTTTGTTTAACTCTTATTTTTATTATTAGGCAAATATCCTCTAGAAATTGTAAAAGAATATGAGTATCCTAATAATTATACGACATCAACCAATGTGCTAATTATAAATTGGACCCACATAATAAATAAGTCTTGGATGAAAACCTTCCACAATAGGGTCGAATATGAGCAATCAATTATTGATAATTCAACTACAAATCTCATAGTGTATTTGGTGCATAAACTCCTTCTATAAGGGTAATTTGTCTTCCATGATGGGTGATTAAAATAATTGAATCCTTAGTGTTGATATAGGTAATGCAAATGACTCATAGAAAACTAGATGACAAAATCAATGAGGTAATATTGCTTTTATGGCACATGTGTTAGAGGCATGAGAACCTAAAACATATGTAGATGAACGTGGAAAACCTGAATGAGATATTATTATGGCTAGTGAGTACAATTTCTCAACGAAATCTTGTGACTTAGTTCCCAAGCCACAAGGAAAGATTATGGACAAGACTAAATTTTGTCTAAAGGTGTTGTTGAAGGCATAAGTCTATAATGGTAACAATGGGATTTTCTCAACAAGAATATATCAACCACACTAGGACCTTGGCCTAATTTCAAATATGAACTCCCAAGTATGGTATGAGAAGATTGACTAGTTCTTTCTTGATTTAGGTTTCAAATTGTAATACCCCATATTATTAAATTAGTAAACAATAAAAGTACTAGTAGTAATAATAAGTTAATCAATAAATAATTACAAAAGTGAAAAGAAAGAATAATAAAACAATAATAATTAATAAATAATAAAGTGAAAATAATAAAAAATAAATAAACATTTTATTAAAAAATAAGAGTAAAATAAGTAAGAGAAAATTATGGAAAAATTCAAGTTAAGAAAAACTTAAGATAAAAGTAAAAAAATCATATTGACACACAGATTATGCGCATAAATATTCTCCTTCCATTTTTTGAACAAGTCATGCTATTTAATGGATGATGACGAGGATGTGAGACATTATTTTCTGAAGAGAATTCTAGGAGAGGAGGAATTCACTAGAAGTAGTATTTGATTGAGGGCTTGGGTGTGGCTAGTTATAGAAAAACCAGAGTGCAACTAAGCCTATGCTTGGGTGGACAGTGTTATGCAACCAACTCATAAAAAAAAACAAAAGATAGATCAATGACTTAAAAATTATCCTCTTCAAGGGATAAACCTCCTTTACATTAAACAAATGAACAATTCTTGGATGATACAAATGAACAATTCCTCCTTTGTATATATAGGAGTATAAGGGGTCACCACATAATCCGAGCATACATGAAAATAATAATTGAAGGGCATAAAAATAACAATAGTGGGATTTTATGGGGCACAACAATAACAATATGGGGGCTACATGGGCACAACAATAACAATAAGGGGGCTACACTGATAATAAAATTAAGGGGGATATACTAGTATTATAGGGACCTAACATGCCCCTCTCCTTTAAAAAAGTGTTGTACTCAATGCTTGAGTAGTTCTTGATGCTTATGTATACAATTCTCATCCTCCCATGTGGAATCTTCAACAGGTAATTTTTTCCACTTAATGATATACTCTAAAATTGGTCGATTCCATAGTTGTTGGGTTCTTGTTTTCGTGACTCTTTCAGGCTCCAATATGATTTTTCCTTCTTCATAAAGTTCTGGAAATATTGTTTGAATTGGAAGCTTGTCACTGATAACCTTCTTTAAGCATGAAACATGGAAAACTGGGTGTACTCGAGAAGATGCAGGAAACTCCAATTTGTATGCCATAGTACCAATATTTTGCAACACCTTGTAAGGACCATAGTATTTGGGCGATAATTTATTATCCTTCTTAGCTTGCTTGAGAGACATTTGTTTGTATGGTTGTAGTCATAAAAATACTCAGTCACCTACATCAAAACTTCTTTCAATACTATGTTGATCTACCTCTTGTTTCATTTGATTCTGTGCTAGAGTGAGGTTATCCTTTTAAGAGTTGGAGACCTTGTTATTGATGCTCGATGTGATATTAAACTACTTGAACCTTAGAATTTTCTCTTAAAGATGATGTGATGGATGGTGGATGATATCCAAAAAGTTCCATAAATGGGGTCATCTTTGCTGCAGTATGGAATGAATTGTTATACCATCATTCAGCGAGAGGTAACCACTTGACCCATTGTGTTTGTTTATCATATACAAAGCAACGAAGGTGTCCTTCCAAACATTTGTTCACTATCTCAGTTTTCCCATCATATTGAGGCTGATAAGATGGGTTATGATCTAATTGAGTACTAAGACAAGAAAATCATTCCGTCCAAAATTTTCCAATGAAAATGAGATCTCTTTCACTTACTATAATCTTTGGGTTTCCATGAAGCTTTTGAATTGTTTCCATAAATGCAGTAACAATTGTACTAAATTTAAAAGGATAAGATATTGCACAAAAGTGTGCATACTTGGTAAGTCTATTAGCTACCACCATGATGACAATATTTCCTTCAGACTTGGGTAAACCAGTGATAAAATCCATTGGGACCTCCTCCCAACACTGACTTGGAATGGCTAAAGGTTTTAAAATACTCCGAGTCTTAATTGTCTCAAATTTTTTTTGTCGGCAAACCAAATATTCTGTCACAAACTTCTGAATATCATATTTAAGGCAATCCCAAAAAAAATTCTTCTTGACTCTATGGTAAGTTTAAAAACCCTGAGTTCCCTCCTAAGGGAGAGGTGTACAATTCCAAAAGAATATTTTGTTTGAGTTTGGAATTCTTACAAATATATAAAGAATCTTTGTATCGTTATGAATCATTTTCTAGCTAAATGTATCAGATGTATTGGGATCTTGTTGAAACTTTTGAATGAGTGTCCACACATCTTCATCATTCTTCCATTCATCCCTTGCTTTGGTTATCCACTCAGGTTGGATAATAGAAATGGCATAAAGCAATGCTTCCACATCCTCATCCTTTCTTGAAAGTGCATCTGCAACAACATTTTGCTACCCTTTTTTGTAGATGATTTCAAAGTCATAACCCAACATCTTTGTCACCCATTTTTGTTACTCTTCAGAAGATAATATTTGTTCCAAAAAATATTTAAGACTAGTGTTGTCATTTGCAATTTCATTTTCAAATGTCTCCCAAAATTTAAAAAAAAATATAATGTTTTAAAAAGAAAAATGAATCAAAATTTCATATGCCAAAGTAATTTTGATTTATATGAGAAACATTAACATTATGTTTCGGAGCATGTGTAAGGTGGGTCTGACCATTATTTTAATTAACATGCAACTCGTCAGGTGGAGATTAGATGACGACAAATGGAAGTTGATCAGAATAAACAAACAGGCACAAAAAACCCATAAATTAACCTCCACGGTGCCTCCGCAGTTGACCATGACGTGAGCACGTGGACTCAAATCAACAGCTCACATTCACTATAGAGGCACACCTCCGAGGAGTTTTTCGTACCTAGAAGTGCCGCCACGGTGATGTAAGTGACCAGAGATAGTGTCAGAAAGCGAGCCATCTCACTGTCCATGTCATTCCTGTACTTGTATTTTCATGCAATTAATTGTTGCCCCCCCCCCCCCACAAAATTCTCATTGCGCCTATAAATAGTGAGTCAAAACACCATTTTTTTTCACCTGTTGGTTTCAGTTTAAACTATCTAACCTGTTCTAATCATCTTGATCCTTGCTTTTGAGTCCATTAAGCCGTCATCCTAAGTGTAAACATGGCTAAGTCATCATTGTCCGGTTCCTCTAATCACATTCCTCTTATGGATACAGAGTAGGATGTGACAAACACTCGTTGCATAGTTGAACATTTAACTCTATACCGGAAAGTCGTCATTAATCAAAACAATTCCCCTGTCTTCAAAGCTATGGTCAAGTTTGGAGTATTGTCTGCATGTGTCCCAAAAACGCATCTTGTTCCAGAATTCATACATTGGCTAGCATCAACATTGTACCCCAACAAGTGTTTTTTAATGAACCACTTGGGAGAAAGTGTCTTCGAAGTTTCATTCTTGTTAATTCGTAAAGCCTTATGCTACCCAAAGTCTGATTCATATGTTATTTTTACTGAGAGTCATTGAAAGCTCATTATGAAAATATTGCAGGGCAAGATTACATGCAAATTTTATTCTTTTTGAAGCCATAACAAGCACATTTTTCTCCATATGAAAAGGTATTTCCCCTCGAAATATTTGATGCAAAGGTCAAGCCCATGTTACAATTTCTATAAAAAATACTTGGAAAGGAAGATGCTTCCCAGATTTATAGATCAGTGCTTGGAATGTTTTCTATGATGATGAAACCTGAAGTAGTGTTGTACATACCATCCTTTTGGTAGAAGAATATTAATTCTCAATTTATGAGCTTAACTCTCACAAGTTCTTTCAAGTTTCCCTCAATTGTTACTTATTTGTTCATGTATAAAAATGCAGAAGATTTTTTGAATTTAGGGTTAAAAATTATGGATTCAAATAAGAAGATGCAATCAATAGTGTTTTGGACCGACCTGGTAAGAAATGAACCTAGTGATGGGGGATTATTTGACTTTGTTGCTAACTACTTGCCAATTGCCTATAAAATTTTGAATGGGGCTGATCCTCCATGTTTTTTGCTAAAGGCTTAGGAATTCCTTCAACTCAGTAATAATTACAAATATGGTGACTGGTTTTTTTTTGAATATTATTTAGAAATTACATTTTATGGTTTAGGGGTTGAACACTATAGATTGCATACTTTTGTCCCCATGAGAATGTTTGCGTTAGAATTTATTAGACAGAGTTTGAATGTGGACCATATCCACTTTTTGCCAATGAAGAAAGGAAATTTGTTTAAATTTCCCATGACTGTTGGACCTTTCATAGTAAATATGAGGCAAGCTGCAAAAGAGGCAAACCAAATGCTAGAAGAAATGCATCTATTGCTAGGTGAAAAGTGGGCTTATGATCCACATCAGGTGATTTCTAAAAGAAGGGTTGAGAATGGTTAATCTGATTTTACTCATGAGAGTAAGCCTGAAATTGAGAGGATGGATAATAAAGGTTTTGCAGGTACTGGTAATAATAGTATTGAAAATCCTATTATTTCTGAGAAGGTGAATAAAAGGGGTAGAGAAAATAATGTTGATCATGAAGAAGAAGAACAAGGAGCTGGAAAGAGAGCTAAATTGAGTGAATATATGCCACATGCATAGCTAGGTTTATAAATTTAGTTGGGAGATATACAAAATACACCAGCTTCACCATCCAGACATGAGGCTGTTCATGATCAGGTACCATTAATTAAGCAGGTTTTTTCTCAAATTGTTGAGAAGAATCAGAATTTTAGAGCAAGTATGGAGGCTCAAGCTGAATCTCAAATCACTTCTAACCAGACTAGGTTATTAACTGCTATGGATTTAGAGAAAGATCAGCTGAAAATTCTTTTTCACACCCATCTGTAATGAAAATAGGGTCATCAAGCATTTTCAGGACTGTTAATTTGACTGTCGATGCCAGGAAGATTCCTTTACTTGATAAAATTAATTTACATATGAAAAATGGTTTATTAATTGTTAATGATTTGACTAAAACCAGCGCAGCTGCAAGTAAAGCTGAAAACATGCTGGGAAAGGTGATCAAGAAACTGAAGTTGGAAAAATCTAATTCCAGAGCTCTCTCCACCCAAAATGAGAAATTAAAGAAGATAATTATCAAAATTGGAGCGGACCCCAATGATAGGTCAGTTGTACAGAAGTTGTTGCAGAGTGCAGAATCAAAGATTATTGTGCTAAAAAAGAAGCTGAAGCTTCCTACTGGAGAACACCCAATGACAGTCAAAGTGGTAGAGGTAGAATATGAAAAGTAGAAACTTTTACAATAAATGTTGCAGAGGGATGAAGAGATTTCCAAATTGAAAGAGACATTAGCTAAGTTATAGGAGTAGATTGATTCACATGTTTCCACAATATTTTTGTCATAAAAAACTGATGATCCAACAACTAAACTGTCACAATTGAGTACTGAGTTGAGGATGGAAAATATTGACATGAAGAAAGCCCAGAGTGATCTCGAGACAACCATACAAGTTATTCGGGCTAAGGATAACATAATTCAAATGTCAAAGGATAATGCAGGAAAATACAAATCAAATTATCAAACAACTTGTGAAGAAATCAATAATCTCAGAGAGAAGGTAAAAGGGAACATGTCCTTAATTGAAGCTAAACAGATTCCTTGGAATGAGATTATAGGAGTAATGAAAACAATATGGGAATCACTAGTTATTATTTCAGAAGAGAAGAGTATAATTAGAGATAGTCAAGAGCTTGTACTAGTTGATAAACAAAAAATGCATGATAGAGCTATATGGACAAGAAAATAATAGATTTTGTCAATTACAAATAAGATCAAGAGCTGGGTGAGCATGAGATTAAATACATAACATCATGTGTTCTAGAAATTAGCAAGGTGACAGTGAAGAATGCACACAATAAGTCAACAGAAAAGAGGTTGACAAAGATCAAGAAAGCTGTAGATAACTTCAACACTATATTTGATAAAAGAACTAGGGCAGGACTACCATCTTGCTGGGATCTGCAAGGTAATTTATTGTCCTGGGAAACATATGAAACTTAGTTGGTAGAAGAAAAAAGTAAAATTGATAATACTCATGAGAAGACTGCAGTTTTAAAAGGAACAACAATTGTCAATTTCCTGCATAAATATTTTCAGTTGTTATGGATTGTTATGGATGGTCAAGACTCTGTTTCTGGACAAGCCTACTTACACCATGATCACTGATTTTAGATTGGAACACCATAAGTTAGTTAATGCTCCAAGGATAAATGTTGAACTCTGGAAAAAGTGCAGAAAATGGATGACCAATCTTCCTAAATACACATTGGGAGCAGATGATACACAGAAGACCACATCAGCAGTGAAGGGAACCACATCAGCAACGAAGGATACTCAGAAGAAATCATAATATTTCTATATATTGTTGTATTTGTTTTGTTTTAGAACGAGGTTGTAATGTTATCCTCGATTGTAATGAAAGTAGTTGATAGAAAAAAGAAGTAGTTTAGGTAGTTTTAAGGAGTTTTGGCAGTTACAAACTGATTTTGAATGTATTTAAGAAAGATGAAAATGAAGAAGAGGGGTTCAATTTTTGGGACCTCTGGAAGACTACATTTTTGTACTTATTTCTTAGTAGAATTAATGAAAGAAGTCTCAAGTTTCCTATAATTGTTGAAGGTGGTTTGTTTTGCTTGTTTCATCTTGTGTTATTTCTTCTAATTAATGAAGTGAAGTAAAGAAGTTGCAGGTCTCTGAATTACATTTGTAAGTAAGAGTTAAATATCCTTAAATTTTCTTCTTCACTCCAACTCCTCTCTGTTCAAAAATTCTCAGTGAAACTAAAAGTTAATAGATCTCGTGTTTACAACATATTATCTTGAGTTTCCCTTCAGTTCTTCTATTTCATTCACATTTCAGCAGTTAAAGGCATTGTGTAATATTTTATTTACTTCAAGGCATTAATGGTTTTAAAACTAATTTCCAAAGGAATAAAACAAAGACCGGATGATAAGGATTGTTTCTAAAAAAATACTGTTAAAATGTCTTAAGCACTAATTCCTTTCACAACCAAAGGATTTTCTCTTAAGAACCAACAACTATCATGATCTATTTTTACCTTGAAGTGTCTTCCCATTAGGTAAGGTCGCCATTGCTTTAGTGCACGTAGTATTGCCAACATTTCCGTCTCATAAATATGTTTATGTAAATACTTTCCTTTAATTTGACGAATTTCAAAAGAAATGGGTCTTCCTTCTTGCATTAAAACAACACCAAGTCCATTTCCTGAGGCGTTACATTCCATAATATAGTTTTGTGAAGTCTGGAGTAGCTAAGACCGATGCTTGGCACATTTCCTCTTTAAGATGTTCAAAGGCCTTAGTTTCTTATGGAGTCCAAGAAAATAAATCTTTCTTCTGTAATGATGTTAGAGGTGTCATTATTCTCCCATAATTATTAACAAATTTGCGATAATAGCCTGTTAACACAAGAAATCCTAGAAGATGCTTAATGGTTGTGGGGATTTCCCATTCCTTAATGGTTTTAATTTTGTTAGGGTCTACCTTAACACCCTCATGAGATACGATATGACCCAAATATTCCACCTCATGTACTCCAATGAAACATTTGGAGGTTCTTGCATATAATTGTTTCTCCTCCAATAGTTTTAGCACCTTGTCAACATGTTCAACACGATCCTTCAAAGACTTATTATAGATTAGTATACCACAAAAAAATACTAACACAAATTTTCTAAGGAAGGGTTTGAAAATGGAATTCATCAAACCTGTAAATGTGGAAGGTGCATCAGTAAGGCCAAAAGGAATGGCGAAATTCATAATGACCCTCATGAGTTCTGAATTTTGTTTTCAAAAAGTCTTCAGATTTCATTATAATATGATGATATCCTAAAAGAAGATCCAAATTGGTGAAGTAAATTGCTCCATGTAATTCATCCAACAATTCATCAATGACAAGAATGGGAAATTTATATTTAATAGTGAGTTTTTTGAGCTCCCTATAATACAAACACATATGCCATGATCTATCCTTATTTTGCAACAATACTACTAGAGAAGAGAAATAAATTTTACTAGGTTGAATTATACCAACCTCTAACATTTCTGCAACCATACATTCAATTTCACTCTTTTGAGCATAAGGATATCTTTAAGGCATGATGTTTTGAGGAACACTTCCTGGAATAAAATGAATAACATGATCATGATTGCGAATAGGTGGGAGACCTTTGGGAGTCTCAAACACCTTGGAATACTTGTCCAAGACTTTTTGGAGATCTGGAGAAATAGATGATTTTGATATTTGAACCTCTAGTGAGCATAATTGTGAAATTACACCTTGTTGTTATTTATTTAGAAGCTTTGTCATGCTATTAGAGCTGATTATATTTCTTGTTTTCCCTGATATACCCATTAAATCAACTTCCTTTCATTCCCAAAAAAAATTCAAGAAAATTTCTCGAAAATTGAAAGTTATCGTCCCTAAAGATTGTAACCAGTGGACTCTTAGTACAACATTAACACCACCCATTGGAATGGAAAGAATTGGACTATTTAATACATATTACCCCATGCTTAGCTTGATATTATGGAAATTTCCACAAAAAATTATAGTTTCTCCATTTTCAACCATCTTTCTATCTTGAGAGTTTGAGGAGTGGTAATTATTGTCAATGCATTACAAGATATGGTTGGATGCATTTCTTCTTTATCCAGGGTTGGTTCTTGGTGCATCCTCCACTTTTGATGTTTCTGATTCCTTTTCTTCCTCCTCTTCATGATATTTGTAGAATAATTTCTTCCCAGCATACTTATGACCTTTAGTGTATTTTCTATCACAACTGTGACAAAGCCATTTTTCTCTTTTTGCTCCAATTTTTGTGGTGTCAACCTTCTTGGTTGTGGAAGAATAGGAGCAAAAACACTTCCATATTTATAGTTGTGAGTGGTAGACTTCCTTGTTGCCATAATTTTGCTTTCAACTTTTCTTGCCACCCTGAATGTCTTCTCTAATGAATTCGGTTCCCAAAGGAAAACCTCATGTTGGATGTTATATTTTTAAAGTTCATATGAAGACATCAATCCTATGCTCCTTTGGAATATCGATTACCCTAATATTCAATTTTTGGAAGTCTTCAATGTGTCCCACCATTGAAACCTTTTTTTTGAGGTTTATCAATAGGCTAAAGAAGGGTGTTTCTCTTTGTATCTTCATAATGTGATATCATTTCTTCCATAACTAGGTGACAAGTGGTTTACGAGAGCAAAGCCAGCTATACCATTTAAGCTATTTTAGTTCTAAATATAAAGATGCAATACATACCTTTTGTGAGGGTTGCACATCCCGTAGATCAAAATATTGCTCCATATGTAATATCCATGTTATCAGATCCTTGCCATCGATGGTTCTTAAACCCCACATTGGAGTCTCTAATATAATAATTCATATTCCTTTTGTCCTCATCATGATTTTCATGGATTACCTTGTCACCAACGGGAATCATTTCTTGCAACAACTTTGTTAACCCTTCCAACTTGACATTCATCACATCCATGTCTACTTTAAAAACCTCCATGTTTCCTTTTAAGCCATCCATGTCCCTTTTATTTCATCTCTGGTTTCTCTTTGTGAGAGAGAAATTTATTGCACTTGGTCCTATAATTTTGATATATCATGCTGCAATTCTTCCTTTTCGTGCGTCATAGTAGACATTTTTTAGGGATTAAATGGTGTACAATTATTTTATTTGGGAGGAATTTTAGAACCCAATATTGATCTATATGCTTTAATATGCCCCTGGAATCACTTCAAACTGATTTTTCAACCAAAAGTTATGCAATTTAAAAATAAATACACACCTTTTTCTTGCTTTTAGGAGATTGATCTTTTAAACGGTTGTAACTCTGTAATTTTAGATCTCCAAGGTATGAAATTCCTTCCCGTGGTATCCCTCTGAGTTGTCTTTCCAACGCCATAAGTCAGACCAAAATTGGATTCTTCAAGATAATGTTCTGTCAAATCTCCCCTAATGACCTAATTATGGACTAATTTAGTAGAGCGAACTTAAATGTAATGCCACGTGTCACTGTTTTAGCCTTCAGCCCCAAAATTAATGCACAAGAAACTACAGTCCATTCTATTTCTATTAATTTTTACAAAATTCCAATCCGATGTTTGAAGAGAAATTTATGATGATTTTCCCTCAGTCATTTGGTTTAGACTGAATTGTGGAGCATGAAAAACCCTAACTTCTTCGGACCATATCTAAGAAATTGTAGCGAACCAAGATCTGAAATTCCAGCATGAAGTTCACCAAGGTTTCAACTCCACTTTGTTGCAATTTTAAATTCATAGAAAAAAAATATAGAAAAAATTCCATGATGTCCTGTTTGAAGTAGCGAAACCCTAGAATCCAAAGCCCTTATCCCAAATGTTATGCAAACAACTCACACAAAAAAGAAAAGATATATCAACGACTTAAAAATTATCCTCTTCAAGGGGGAAACCTCCTTTACATTACACAAATGAAAAATTCTTGGATGATACAAATGACAAGACCTCCTTTGTATATATAGGAATCTAATGGATCACCATATAATTAGAGCCTACATGACAATAATAATGTAAGGGAACAACAATAACAATAGTAGATTCTATGGGGCACAAAAATAAAAATATGGGGGCTACATGGGCACAACAATAATAACAAGGGGACTGCACTAAAAATAATAAAAAAGGGCCTATACTAGTATTATAGGGACATAACAAAGAGTTATCCCTAATATGTGGGTAGTGGTTCTTCAAATCAGAGACTAGTGCATGCCAGTTTGATCTATACAAATTTGTAAGTGGCTCGAGTTCTTCATCTCACAACTTATTCTCATCACCCATTATAATGATGTATTATGAAATTATTAATGTCAGAATATAATTTGTACCTAATTATGTTTGTAGATTGGGCCATTATACATACAATATGAATTATATCATCAAAGTTTATGTTTTGCATATAAAAATTATATTTTAATTTGTGCGCTACATGTTGACGATTTAGTCACTTCTAGAAGTAAAATTGACTGATTTGGGTTTGAAGAAACAACTAACAAATACCTTTGAAATGAACAACCTCAAGTTATTGTATTTGTTTCTAGGTATGTGAGTTTTCCAAATAAATGATTGTGACAACCCTTTTGTTATCCCTCATGTAATTGTCACTATGAATTGTAATTCATGTAAATATTGTGTAAATGTAAACACAATGATTGGGCTAAGAGGAGTGGAGATAGTTTCAAAGGTCTGTGGAGGAGATGATTGGGAGGTGATTTAACTGAGGGCACTTCATTTAATATTCCATTGGTTTCTGACTGAGTTTAATGGCTCGCACAACAGGAAGGGAAGAAAAGTATGGGATTCTCAAGTGGAGAATGAGCCCCATACCACCTTTGCGCTCAAGGGGCGGTTTGGGTGGTCAATGAGCAAGAGGGGAAACCATGGTCGACATAAGGGAAAAGGATGACATGAAAAGGGAAAGGAGGACATTCACTAAGACATATGGGTATTTTCAACGGTTATGTAAGGTCTTTGGGGTAGCAAACAAATGAGAGGAGACATGATCTCAGATAGAAAAGAGTCAGATAAATGGGAGCATACAAACACAAGGAGGGGGTTGATTGTTTAAAATGGAACCAAAAAATATTCTAATTTAATTTTCCCTTGAATTAAATTAGAAGAAAATTGTAATTCCACCTCACAAGACAACTTGTATGAGTTAACTAAGTTAGTTTGACTTAGTTGGTTAAGTTAATTCAAGTTGAGGGCCTAACTTGAGTCATGTAAAATGTCTCCTACTTTATAGGAGCCCAGGGTGAGTTTATTTTGAGTTGTAATTAATTAATTAAGTAAATCTAAGTTAGAGTCAGTTAAACTAGTTCCAACTGTTGGAGGAACTAGTGGAAGGTCAAGTAGTGGGGTGTTTACTCTGTGATCAACTAATTTACTCATAAATCAACCATAAATAACTCATGCATGTGTGATATATGAGTTACCCAGTTGATATTGGAGTTCAAGGGCAATGTACACTAGTACATTTGGTCAAAATTCTAACACTTTAGTTCTGACACTTTTGACGTATTGTCGGAAATTTCCCCAATTTTTGTCAATTTTTCAAATCTCGCCCACATCCATCGCTATACCAAAGTTTAGGGATATCATCGGTCTTACGACATTTAGGGGCGTCGTCGTAACACCGACGTTTAGGGATGCAACATCGGACATGCGACGTTTCTATGCCTTGCATCGGTAGTGCAACGATGGTTTGGGGAAAACGTCGCTATTGCGATATTTAAAGAAATTGTCAGTAGTGTGACGTATTTGGGCTTAACCATCGGTATTGCGACGAACAAAGGATAACCGTCGTTATTTTAACGAGTAAAGGATAAGAGTCAGTGTTCCGACAAGGTAATAAACATCGTAAGAGTGACGACGGTAAACATTGTAATTTCCATTATATTTTAACCAATTTTTAAGAAATGTTAACCATAAAAATTTGCTAAGTTGTGACCGCACGGGTGCCTTGTACATGTTCGTGCGACCCGTTTGTCGTTGCTCCCTTGTACCTTTGTTCGGTCGTGCACGCCGTGTCGCACCATGTGAGGGCGCCCGCCCAAATGCATTTGGGTCGAGTCATTTCGTTTGAGGAGGGCCGTATCAAATTTGCTAAGTTGTGACTGCACGGGTGCCTTGTGCACGTTCGTGCGGCCCGTTTGCCATTTTCTCCCTTGTGCCATCATTTTTAGCCCACTGTGTCATTTCGTATGAGGGTGCCCGCCCAAACCCGTTCAGGTAGGGTCGTTTCGGTTGAGGGTGCCCGCCCAAACGCGTTCGGGTCGGGTCGTTTTGGTTGAGGGCGCCTGCCCAAACGCGTTTGGGTCGGGTCATTTTGGTTGAGGGCACCCATATCAAATTTGCTAAGTTGTGACTGCATGGGTGCCCTGTGTACGTTCGTGCGGCCTGTTTTTCGGTTGCTCCCTTGTGCCTTTGTTCGGTCGTGTGCGCCAAATGGGAGGTGATGTTGCAGTTCCTATGTTCTGGTGTCACTGCCATACTTTGCCTCTGATAGTTGATGCACTCATGTAATATCTTTTCTTCTTTTTAATACAGTCTTATATATATGACTATGTAATCCTCAAGGATGTATACAGATTATTTAATTGTTGTATCTAGACAGTTTTGTATATTTATATTTGGAGATCTGAATTAGATTTCCTCATCATATCTAATGGATGCATATGTACTTTAATCAGAATTTCAGATTTAGTGAATGAAATCATTAGTTTTCATCTTGCTTGGAATAATTTTAGATGTTGTGAACTTCATTCATCTTTGTTATTATTCACTATATTTACTGAATGCTTCAGAATTCTCTTGGATAATAATGATTTTATTGTTTCGCTTTCTAGTAAATGTTAAATGTATCTATAGCTTATTCATAATGAAACTTGTAGCTTCTGTCTATACTAGATCATGCATTTACATTTTTTTGTTGTCATAGTAGCCAAACAAATTTTGTTTCCAAATTAAATTACAGGATGATGTGTACTTGTCTCAGTAACTTAGAAGTAACATACTTAGTTTTTATTTATTCTTTCCGGAAAATTTCAAAGATCAATTTCTAGTGTTATCTTAGTTTAATATCTAAGTTTTCAAGCATCTGTTATTCATTCTAGCAATGGATTTGTTTTTCTTCTTCTCATATATGAATAGTTAGATTGCGTTTACCCTCTGATCATAACCCTTTATGGGTTTATAATTAAACATAATGTAATTGTATACATCTATAGTACATTAATCTACTATATATAGCACATTTTCGACACTGTAAATAACACAGTATTGACAATGTTCAACACATAGTATTGACCATGTACATAATATAATATTGACGAAGCATATGTGACAAGCCAACACCATGATTCTGACCGAGTTTAATATAACATTAATCCTTTATTACAAAGAATAATTTTTCTATTAACTTAGATAAGCGGACAGTTCTATCCATTACTAAAAACACAAGAAATTGAATGTAAATGTTTTACACGTTGCATACCAACTTGTAAAGACGAATTTTCCTCCCAACCACGAGCTTCTCCTCAAAGCTCTTCCCCGAGCAGAGATCAATTTTCCCTAGTGTTAACAACCTTTTGTCACACTAGTGATGGCACTTTTAAGCCAAGTTTCCCCAACAAGTTTCCATAACAGCATCTTGTTATTTTGGGCTGCTATTTCCCATATCCTAGGCTTTACTTTTGTTTTTTCCACAAAAGTTTGCTTTAAAACTCATTTTTCCTCAGCATTGTTTTTCTTACCTCTTCCTCGTAACTTTCCTCTTTACTGGGGATCTCTTAGATATTTTCTTCTATCTAATTTAATTTTAATTTTATTTTTCTCCAAAGGTTGTTTTTGGAGAATTTGGGAAAGTATGAAATTCTATCCTATCCTCATGGATAAGAATTTTCAGATCTCTATTACACTATATTTACAAAATTGTCATAATTTTCATCAATAATTATTAATTAAAATATTTCCACCATCAACATAATTGTTCCATAGGTCCACATAGCCTTTTTCCTATTTACATAAACATAAGAGTTGTAAATTAGGGGTATTACATAGCCCCCCCCCAAAACAAAAACACCGTCCTTGGTGTTAGCAGATAACTCTTGTTATTATTTGAGCAACGCTGGGAACACTTCTTTCATGTTTTCTTCTCGCTCCTATGTAGCTTCTTTAGGTGTAAAGTTCTTCGACTACACTTTCACTTGAGCTACTATTCTATTCCAGAGCACAGTTTCTTCCTGTCCCAATATACGAAGTGGTTCTAGAAGAAAGTCCCTTTCTGTTTCCACCTGTATCAAATTCCAGTCAACCATGTGAGAAGGATCATGTAAATATTTTTTCAATAATGGCACATGAAAAAAATTATGACCTCTAACATGACTATCATATTGTCTGTTCTATTTCATGCAATGCCTCAGGTCCAATTACCGATTTTTCCTCTCGTTGACTCCAACTAAGTGGATTATGGCATTTTATACCATATAAAGCATCGAATTGACTCATGTTAATAGATGTTTGATATTTGTTGTTGTATGAAAATTATATTAAATGCAGAAAATCCTCCCACCTGGTGGGTCTGTCCATTTCATAGATGTGAAGCATGCCCTCTAGTATTTTATTTTTCCTTTCATTCTGCCTCTTGGTCTGGAGATGATAAGATATTGAGAAATTTAGCTATGTTCCCATCCACTCAAACAGTGTCTTCCAAAAGGTGGATGTGAACTTTTCATCCCTATTAAAGATGATAATATTTGGTATCCCATGAAGTTTAAAAATTTCCTTCATAAACACATTGGCCATTGTGTTGCCCCAAAGGTAGATTGCACTGGAATAAAATGTGCAGCATTTGTTAGCATGTCTACCACTACCATAATGGAGTCATGTGAACACTTATTTTGGGGTAGTCCTATGATGAAATCAATGGACATCACTTTCCACTTCCATTTTGGAATCGGAAGGGGGTTTAGCAACCCTGTGGGATATTTACGCTCTACTTTGACCTGTTGGCACTCCAAACATATTGCAAGGTAACCAACTATTTCTTTCTTCATTCTAGGCCAAAAAAAAATTCCGCAATGTTGTCACCATCTTTTGGTAACTCGGATGACCTGAATACAGTCTCTTATGGTATTCATCCATAATCATCTTCTTCAAGGTAGGGATGTTAGGAATATACAACCTCTGTTTATAACTGATTAATCATTTTGGATTCATGGTACATATAGGGATTTCACATTGCTATAAGTTTTTCTACAATTTCAATTACCAGGGATGTTTTGAAAAAACTTCTTGAATCTGTTCTTCAATATTGGTTTTTACATTGCTACCTGTGTAAGACAAAATTTGATGAGAGTGTCTACTTAAGGCATCAACAATTCAATTTTCCTTTCCTTTAATGTGTTTGATCTCCAGATGGAATTTGCTAAGGAAAGATAACCATATTTCTTGAATTGCATTCAAATATGGTTGACTAAATAAATATTTCAGATTGATATGGTTAGTCATCAACACAAATTTCTTACCCGAGATATAATGTCGTCACATTTTTAACGCATATATGACAACAACTAATTCTAAGTCATAAACTACATAATTTTGCACATGTTTCTTCAGTTTTCTAGACTCATAGACTATCACTACATTCTCTTGCAGTAATACTCCTCCTAGTCCTTCTATGCAAACATCAATGCACATAATAAATTCCTTTGCTCGATCAACAATTTTTAGGATGGGCTCAATAGTTATTTTTTGTTTAATCTTCTCAAACCTTTCTTGACACTTAGTTGTCCATTCAAACTTCAAATTTTTTTTTTTTTCTGAAAAGAGGTAATAGGATAAGCTAATGAAGAAAATCCCTCCACAAATCTGCGATAATATTTGGCAATACCCATGAATGAACTAATTGTTGGTACATCTGTGGTGTGGGAAAATTTAAAATTGCTTGTACTTTTTCTGGATCTACCAGCAACTCCTCTTTGGAAATGACATGTCCTAGGTACCAAATATTTGGTTTTTAAAACTCACACTTGTTGATTTTTTCATATAGTTGGTGTTCTATTAGTTTTTGCAACACTATTCAAAGGTGTTCCTCATGTTCCTCTCTATTCTTGGAGTACACCAAAATATCATCTATGAAAACTAGCAAAACATTATCTAGATGTTTGTGTAGAACAATGTTCATGAGACACATGAAGGTAGAACGGGAGTTAGTGAGTCTGAAATGTAGGAATACAAAATCATAATGTCCATACCAAGTTCTGAAAGTTGTTTTGTGGATGTCTTCATCTTTTATGTGAAGCTGGTGATAACCAGTTTACAAATCAATTTTAGAAGATACGTTTGCTCCCCTTACTTGATCAAAAAAGTCGATTATTCATGGTATGGGTATCGCATTTTTATGGTTAACCTATTTAATTGTCTGTAATATATACACATCCTGAGGGTACCATCATTTTTCTTGAAGAATAACACTGGTGCTCCCCATGGCGACACACTTGGTCTAATATATATATATATATATATATATATATATATATATATATATATTAGCAGTTCATGTAACTAAATTTTTTATTCTAATAGTTCCAGTGTAACCATTCTATATGGGGCTTGAGAAACTAGGGTAGCTCTTGATACCATTTCAATAGAAAAATCTAACCATGGAGTGGAAGCTAAGAAACAGGGTCATCCGAGAGCACTTGGTCAAGTGGAAATACTTGCCAGTTGAGGATGTCATGTGGGAAAATGAGAAGAGTTTGTAGAATCCAGTTTTACAGTTACTTGGGGATAAGCAACATTTGGGAGGGGAGAACTATAATATCCCTTCCTAAATAAATTTTTCAATACTACCACAAATTTTCCATTTTGCTAATTTTGGGGGCCTAAGATAATTTTGGAGAGGAAACATGGGACAAGGGGGTGGAAATGTTTGCCTTAGTGGAATGTGGCTGCCACCTCCCCAACTAATATGCACTCCTTGAAGAGAGAGAAATCATATGGCTAAGGGAAGAGGTTTGACTTTCCTAGTGAGGGGCCCACATGGAGTAAATGAATAGAAATTATAAATAGGAGAGAGGAAGCAACATTTGATGCCTTTTGATAATTTGACAATTAAAGTGTTGCTGTAGCTATTTATTAGAGTTACATAGTGTTGTTCAACACAATATTTTCCCAAGGAGGAAGCTCAACCTTTCTTCGATGGACTATGAGTACCACCCTAGGAAGGATTCTTCATTACTTTCAGGAGTTGGAGAGATGGTCACACATGTGGTATGGTTTCTGGGCCAACTAAGACATAGTTCAGGAGGCCACATAGAGAGTTGAGGAGGAAGAGCTCGAGTTGGGAGTTGTAGCATTGTCGAAGTATTTTTTGGTCAATTCTAGGAAAAAGGACGAATATTTGCAAGGGTACAATTCAATATACAACATCAAAGTGATTTTTCGGAGGAGAAAATATCTCATCCTACCAAGAAACTGTGCAATCATTGTGGAGGCACAATTGCGTGGTGGCTTGTGAAGCTATTTTGAGAGCTAGGTTTCTCAAGGTTGGTTTTGGGAGCAATTGAGAAGAATTTTCCAGCTTTTTTGGGACATTCATTCCATCATTTGTCACAGTTCTAGTTTTTCTACACTTAGAGGAGGGTCAAGGAATTTGGGGCCATTTTTGGAGCATCAAAACCATGGAAAAACCTTGTTGGGTTTCTATGGGATTTTGACAAGGTTTCCATGACTAATTTATCAGAATTTTCTAAGCAATTAGGAGGGGTCAAATAAGGACATCAACACAACCAACAATGCAAAAAGCACAAGGCCAGTGCAAATTTCTAGTGGGAAAATTCCATCAACAGTTTGACATTGATAAAACATCCACCTGAGGCTTGTAGCTTGCCTTCTAAAAGCTAGGGTGCACTTTTTTTTTAAATATTGTACTCCAACAAGATCTTATAATAAAATTTTCCCATTTTGGTGTGTTTGGAGCAATTATGTTTTATGGGCATTTGCTGAAAAATATGTGTTGGGTTTATTTCATTTTTGTTATCACTATTATTTTTTCCATTAGGAATATTACACCTTGAGAGGATTGATCAACATATCAAGTAAAATTTGAAACAAAAGTAAAGTAATCCTTATGGATCGAAAGACATTATTTAAAGCACACATGAAGAGCCTAGGAGACACCTTCATCGAATGATAAAATGCTAACATACTTTGAGCATATTTTGAGTTGACAGTATAGTGCATTCATGATGACATTAATTGATCATTCTTCAAGCCTTTGTTGAAACAACAGTCACCCTTGAAGCATAGTTGAAGAATTTATGTAGATTTCATTTTATAGTTATTCTGGTATAATTCCTCCTCCATCATTTTTATGTATACCCATGATAATTAATTTATATTTTTCCTTGGTTTTATGGTTACCTATTGTAATTCGTAGTTTAAATCTCTGAATTAATATTGGTTAGTTTTGGTTGGCATACAGGTTGGATTTTTCTTCCGTGAAAAAAAAGACCTCACATGCTACTATGCCGAAACTAATGAGTTCCTTACCAATCGTTGATTCTTCTTGGAATCGCAACACCTATCCCGGTATGAGTATTCATTTTAACCTGCTCTCAGTCTCTTTTATTTCCGTGTTAACCATATGTGGTTATATACTTTTATGTTTTCTCGTTAAAATTAGATTTTCATTATGGCTTTACTCCACTCTGAGAGCCATTATAATTTTTAGTATGATAACTTATGATACTAGGCATAAAGGTTATCTAGTGACTAGATTTATCATTTTATATCATGTTACTCAATTCCATTCCCAAAATCTCTGCATTGAGATTTTCATTTGGTTGGTATTTAAGTGTTTTTTTGGTTGTTAACCCTGTTTACGTTAGATGGATCCTTA
Source organism: Pinus albicaulis (assembly GCA_034641835.2). Classification (NCBI taxonomy): domain Eukaryota; kingdom Viridiplantae; phylum Streptophyta; class Pinopsida; order Pinales; family Pinaceae; genus Pinus; species Pinus albicaulis. The sequence continues at coordinate 281,313,649 of CM076583.1, read as the reverse complement.
CAGTGCTATCACGTTGGCCATCCATTCTTAATGTCGATTCAGGAGTAGATTCAGAACTCCTGTTAACTTTTATTATATATTCATAAATTTTGATTTGTTGAGTCTATATAACTCATCGTTTTAATTGTGATAAATCTAGAGTATCATTTGTTTTCGAATTGTTCATCTTTTTCTCCAGTGTATGAATTTCCATGTCTATTTATTTGTTTGTAACTAAATAAATACCGTTGTACTAAAATTAGACATCTTGTCAAATTTTTTGAGATTTTATATGGTATAATTAATTTCATAGTATAGGGTCTAATTACCTTTGTTTCTAATTTGTACATGTTGGTCCAGAATTCCTTGAGGACTTCCTCTAAGTGATAATGTAGTCTTTATTCATGGGACTGAATCCCAAATCTGTATAAAATTTGGACAATAATTACTTTCACATTTATGTACATATAGTTCTCCCAACTTATTTTGATTTAGTATAATAGAAATAATTTAATTCCTGAGGTTAAAATATGTTTACTATTTTGCATATTATATATTCTATGAAACCTTTGCTTCATTTCAGAGATAATATTATGTTTCATGTAGAAATTAAAAATATTCTAAATATGTTACAACAGAAGATAGGATTTGAATTTTCTAAATTCATATTTAATAAAAGAACATAATTTTCTCATTATGCAGGTTGTCATAGTTAGTTGGATAATTTCATTATATCTACTCTCCTTCTCATGTGTTTACTTTTTGTATTATAAAACAATATTTCCTACCTAACCTCAAATTTAAACCTATTTCAAAAGTGTATACATTCTGAGAGTTGGGATAATTCATAAAATTTTCTATTCAACAATACAGGACTACACTATATTTATTATAGTAGGTTTTGTTAAATGAACAAACTTGAATCAATTACAACTAACAGAAAAGTGCAATACTACTTAAATACACAGAATATAATTGTTCACAGATCTTGCTATCTATTTCATCCCAACTATAAACTTAATTATAATAATACAATAATAAGACATAATTAAATAACTTGGGCATACCCATTTCTGGTAGACTACTTTCCACCCAACCTTAAGCTCTATCTCCATAGCCACCCCCCCCGCGAGCAAAGATCAATTCCTTCCAGGTGTAGACAACCTCTTGTCTACCCAGAAATGGCTTATTGAAGCTTTCTTTCCCATCAACTTGTTTCCATAACTGCGTCCAGTTAATCACGATGTTGTTTTCCTTTTTTCCTAGGCTTTCCTTTTTTTTTCCATAAAAGTACTTTAAAACTAGCTTTTTCCTCTTTCTTTTTTTATTCCATCTCTTCACAGAAACTTTTCTCTTTAATGGGGTATCATTTAGATTTTTATCTCCAATATAATATTTTCAATTTAATTTATTTTCTCCAAGTATTTATAGAGAATTTGGGAAAGTCTTTGGAATCTATCCATCCTCATGGACTTGAATTCCTTATCTCTATTTACTCTAGTCTTTGCACAATGATTAATTTTCATATTTATTAAATTCAAATTTAATTTATGTCCACATATAAATTTCCTATAGGTCCATTTGACCTTTAGAACTTTTAACTGCCACTATCCTCATTGTTTCCAAATACTTTGTTGATTTCTCAACCAGGGATGGATGTTCCTCCTTCATCCCATCCTCTTGCTCCTAGAAGTTTCTTCAGAGTTAAAGTGCACCCACCACACTTTTACTCCACTTACTGTTATATTTCAGAGCTTGATTTCTTCCTACTTTAGAATAAAAATTATATCTGGAAGAATTTTTCATTTCCGTTTCCACCTGTTCACAGTTAATATCAATTCACATGATTAGTATCACCTATATACATTTATAATAACAAATTACGATAATACTCTGAACCTCAATATGTCTCAGTAGAGTCACTTTGTAGCAAGACTTCTAATGGTTCATAGTATTATAGTGCTTATTTAGCACAGATACCATCATATATTGTACTTTTGTGAGGCTTACTCCTCAAGTACACATGGCCGCCCACTTGTAATTCTCTGTGAATTCTTTCCCCTCTGCACGTATTCTCCCATGGACTCCATCTAATCGGAGTGTAGCATTTCATGTTACACAAAGCTTCACAAAAAAAATACCTCTTAATTAGAAGCCTGCTAATTTGTATTAAAAATAACTCTGCCATATGTAGTTTTTCCACTTGAGGTTTTGTCCCTTTGTTCATTTCATATGCACAACATGTATTTAAATTTTAATTGATTCTTTCAATTTGTCCAGCTGATGAAAAGTAGTACGAAGTTGAACTTGGTATTCTTTTTCTAGCAACACAGTTTTCAAAAACCCAATTGAATTTAACCTTGTCAGTCTTGTCTAATATAATCAGTCTTGTAACTCCACATTATTCCACAATTTCTTTCTTGGACACATGTACTCCTTTGAGTTGTGACAAAAGTAGCTTGAACTGGTAAAAATGTATTTATTTTGTTCGTGTCTTGTTATTAGGCAATTCAGTTATAAAATTTATTGAAACAACTTCCTACTTTCGTCCTGGAATAGGGAGAGAATCCAATAATTTTGTTCGATGCTTATGTTTCATTCTTACTTAATAACATTTTTTACCAAAAAATATACTACTTATTTTCCCATACTAGGCCAAAACATGTTTTGTTTAAATCCTAAATTCAGGTTTAATCACAAGTATGTCCTACATAAGGGCATTTAAGATACTCATCTAAATTTTTTGTTTTATTGAGATGACATTGGTAATGTACCATCTATTTTTATAATAATTAGTCCCTCTTGATTTTGAGTATATCCCAATATATCAGTATTATGCAATTTTTCTTGGAGTGTTTCATGGTTAAATCTTGACTCATTACCTCTTGTATCAATCCTTCAATGTCAAAATTTGTATTACTCCCAACACTATTCAAATTTTAAAGAGAATTCTCACTCAAGGCATCTGCAATCTTATTTTCTTTTCCTTTAATATGTTTGATTTCTATGTTAAACTCACTAAGGAAAGACAACCACCTAGCTTATGTAGAATTTAATCATGTTGTGTGAAAAATTATTTCGAACTTAGGTGATCGGTCATCAACACACTTTTTTCCTAACATGTATTGTCTCCACATCTTCAAAGCATGCTTTACAGTAGCTAACTCCAAGTCATACACAGTGTAGTTATGTTCATGGCTCCTTAATTTTCTTGACTCGTATGCTATGACTGAGTTTTCTTGTAAAAATAATCCTCCCAATCCTCCTACATAAGCATATGTACCTACTAGAATTCCTTGATTTGGATAAGAAATTGTTAAAATAGGAGCAATTGTTAGTTTTAGGTTTTTAACTATTCAACAACATCTTGACATTTTGTTGTCCACTCACTTCACTCTTTTCTTCTGTAGAGATGTAATAGGATAATCTAAAGCCGAAATTCCTTCTACAAATCTCCTGTAGTATCCCGCAATTCCCATGAATGCTCTTATTGCTGAAACATCAGTAGGCACATGTCAATCCATAATAGCTTGTATCTTTTCCGGGTCTACTTCCAATCCGTTTTCTAACATTACAGGACCCAAAAAAATATTTTTATCTTTACGAAATTCCCATTTGGTAAGTTTGGCATATAAATTATGTTCTCTAAGTGTTTGTAAATTTGTAAAACAATTTTGAGATGTTCATTCTATTCTATTTCATTCTTAGAATATACTAGAATTTCATCAATAAACAACATAACAATTTTGTCTAGGTACTTACTTAAGGCACTGTTGATTAGACACATAAAGGTAGCAAGGAATTAGTCAACCCAAAAAATAGAACTTCCATTTCATAGGGTCTTTATCTAGCTCTGAATGTAGTTTTACTTATGTCTTCATTCTTAATTCTCAGTTGATGATAGCCTGTCCTTAAATCAATTTATGAAAATACAATGGTTCCTCTCACTTGATCAAATAAATCATCTATCCTGGGTTGAGGATATCTATTCTTGATAGCCATTTTTTTTCAATTGTATGTATTCTATACATACTCTAAATGTGCCATTGTTCTTTTTACTGAACAACACAAGTGCTCCCCATGGAGACACACTTGGCTAGATATATCCATTGTCCAACAACTCTTGTAGTTGAAATTTTAAATTTATCAACTCTGGAGTACTCATTATATATGGTGTTCTAGAGACAGGTGTAACTCCAGTTATTAATTCAATTGCAAAATTTTCAATTGGGGTAATTGAGATAGTTCATCTGGAAACACCTCTTTGAGTTCTCTGATTACTGTTAACTTTTCTACAGGTTCTTTTTCGGCTTGCAGTCCCAATTCCTCCACTTGTACAACATATAATTGACAGCCTTTACTTGCTGTCCTTTTTAAAAATTGTGCTGAATTTTGTCTGATTGATATTGGTTTGGGTTTTCCTTTCACTATCACTGATTTTCCCTCACCATCTATACAGTGAACTATTTTATCTAAGCAATTAACTATTTCTTTCTTTTTATTTTCTAACCAGTCCATTCCCACTAATACATCTTAGGAACCTAGAGGAAAAATATTTAAATTTAGTTCAGTTTTGTACCATTTATTTTTTACAGCAATCTTTGGAAACTTATGGGTCACTTTTCTTTTTGTTCTAGTCACTAATTGAACTAACCAAGCTTGCTGAAATTCTCTTTTTGATGTTAATTTGCACTTTCCCACCATTTGTGGACTTATATAGCTTAAATTTTCTTCAAATTTATCAAACAAAAACAGGTTGTTCAACAATCATACCTTCAATTTTCAATTTTTCCAGCCTCTTTTTTCCCACTAACAGATTATAGCATTATGCTGGTAGAATTTTTTAATTAAAATTCTGTTTCGTATTCCTCTAAATTGTTCTGCGGTTGTAAGATTTTTTTGCATGTTTCCCTTCCTATGGTTACTATACTAACCATGGTTGGTTTAATTTTTGTTTACAATTTACTAATATTTGTAAACTCACTTGATCAAATTATGTTGTTGGAAGTATTAAATCAACGGCAATTTGTTCAGAATTCACACCTTCCACTTTTATTATGATTGATTTGGTATTCAGTTGGTTGATTTTCTAAGGCCACACATCTCCCAAATATTTTTCGAGCCTTGTCATTTTCTGTCTCTCCAACCGCTTAATTGTCCTAAATTTTCCTATGTGGTCAGTCTCGTGATATTCCCCAACACCTCGGCACTTTAATGGTTCTTTTATTTCCTTGTTTTATCATCATTACCTCTATCCTTCAAGTATATAACTTGAACTTTGATGGAGAGTATTCTTAATTAGTGGTCCATCCATTCCACACTTGTATCACTCTAGTTTCTGCCAACCACAGTTAACTTTACTTTGCAATTGGTAGATTTCAAATTTTTATTTTTCACATTATTTATTAAACCTAAAGGTGTTCTTCTAAGTTCAGGAGCCAAGATTCCTCATCCTTCTCCTTTTTATTTTTGGAATAATGTCTAGCTGCTTTACCGTCCTCAGACCCTTCTGAGTGGTTTTGGATTTTTTTCTCTTTCTTTAGGTCTTCACTTTCATGACTAGACCTGGAGGTTAATTCTTTCATCAACCTCCCTTGTTCTTTTCTAGCTAGCGACAATATTTCATTTTTGGTTCTCAGTTGGATAATTTCTCTTTGCATCTGCTAAAACATGCCTAGAAACGGAGCATTTGGATCTGGTGGATTTTTTGCACCTCCCAAATCTTCATAGCTTCAATTGTACTTTTCTACACTAATTCACTGTACATAGAAATAGCATTAGTGTAATTTTTTTTCAATAAAAAAAAATAAAAAAAATTATAGCATTATAATTCTTGGATTTTTAATTTCTGGTGTGAGGACACATACAGGCCCAATATTTCAACATGGGCTCTGATACCATTTGTAACAACTCCACTTCCACAACAATTTTTTTTTCTTCTATTTATAGTCTAAAAAGTAACTGTAGTCAACTATATTACTGGACTTCGTCGCTCTTCAACATAATCGTCTAGTAGTTTTGTGTTTTCCATACTATTGATGAATTTAAGTCCAACAATTGTCATCAATCAATCTTCTTGGAAGCCTGACATTAACTACATCATCTTATTCTAATATCTTAATAAAATGGAATTTCTGCCAATTATGTAAAGCCTTGTCATAATATAATTCTTATATTATGCCTTTCATAATCTAATTCCATTCTTATTAGAATTGTGAAATATATATTTCTTTTGTTTTCTATCTAGAGTATCCCTTTTATACTTAAGCCACTTGATGTGATATTATTAACTTCCTTTAGTTGATAATTAGATCTTGGCTAAGATTTTAGTTTGGACATTAGCCATGAGGTTACTCTATGAATGTACATACATAACCATTTACGACCATAAGTGATTCATTCAGACCTTAGAATAAAATCGACCTTATTGTATCTTTATTAACCATAACTATAGACCTTACATGGTAGTATATGTGATTGATGACCTTCTCAAGCACACTCGGTATGAAATCTCATATTCAAATATTAAAACTATACACAAAATTCTTTAGTCCTACGTGGGATCATTGTTATGGGGTATCATTAATAATGTGGTTCACGTGTACACCTTTTCTTGAGCTAACATGAACTTTCAGGTCCACCATAACTCTGCCACGTAATTCACCTACAATACGTATTAACATGGCACCGTTCCATATCCCAATACGCATTTATAAATCTTGTATTGTAAATCTGTAGTCGTAATGTCTATAGTCAGACGTTTTATTACTGCTATCCCATAGGGATTTTTATCATCTATGATTTGTACCATGATCATTAAAGGCATCACATGGCTCTGGCCTGGCGACTTGGCCTCTTGTCTACATGGTTAATTTCCCTCATTCAATGTGTTACAAGTGGATGATCCTGATTGGGTCGTATCCTTGATTAGGGTTAACTCTTCCTCTGTCCTACTTTTTGTCTGTTCAACCTTTTGGCACTTTCATTTGGTGTTTCGGCTCAGGTTCTTCCACAAACCTTTGGCTTTGAAGAGTTTCATGCTAAAATCATGACGCAGAGGCAAACCCATGACAAAAAAGGTTAATGGTTAATTTTTTTTCGTTTTCAGGATGAATTTCAGGTAATATTTCCCTTTCGATGCAACACTTATGAATCAAAGGTCTGTATTCTGTATGGTATTTTTGAATTTGATTTTCCTTAACCATTTACCCCTACAAATGATGCTTATTTCCTTATTGTGGTTGCAGCGTTCATTTTTCTTCGGGGATGTTACATTTTTGAAGGTTGTCTTGGTAAAACTCCTTCCAGAGGCACGAAATCCTAAATGTAATCATCCTGAGTATATACTAAGTGAGAATTTCTCCACGAGTCACTTCATACCTTAGAATTTACGGAGATTTTGTTTTAGATTTATTCTGGTATAATTCCTCCTCCATCATTTCGATGTATACCCATGATAATTAATTTATCTTTTTCCTTGGTTTTATGGTTACCTATTGTAATTCATAGTTTAAATCTTTGAATTAATATTCATTGGTTTTGGTTGGCATACAGGTTGGAAGTTTCTTCCATGAAAATGAAGACCTCACCTACTACTATGCCGAAACCAATGAGTTCCTTTACCTCAGGAATTCATTCCAATCGTTGATTCTTCTCAGCATCACAATACCTCTCCCAGTATGAGTATTCATTTTAACATGCTCTCAGTCTCTTTTCATTCTGTGTTAACCATCTATGGTTATATACTTTTATGGTTTCTCGTTAAAATTAGAGTTTCGCTCTGGCTTTACTCCACTCTGAGAGCCATTATAATTTTTAGTATGAGTACTTATGATACTAGGCATAGAGGTTATCCAGTTACTGGATTTATCATTTTATATTACGTTACTCAATTCCATTCCCAAAATCTTTGCATTGAGATTTTCATCTGGTTGGTATTTAAGTGTTTTTAGGAATATGTATATGAAATTCCTCAGGGTTGTTAACCCTGGTTACATTATATGGATCCTTAGAGTGCTAGCATGTTGGCCATCCATTCTTAATGTCAATTTAGGAGTAGATCCATAACTCCTATTAAATTTTATTCTATCTTCATAATTTTCGATTTGCTGAGTCTATATAACTCATCGTTTTAATTGTGAGAAATTGAGAGTATCTTTTATTTTCAAATTTTTCAAATTTTTCTCCGGTGTATGAATTTCCATGTCTATTTATTTGTTTCTAACTAAATCAATACCACTGTACTGAAATTAGACATATTGTCAAATTTTTTGAGATTTAATTTCATATAATTAATTTCAAGTATAGGTTCTAATTACCTTTGTTTCTAATTTGTACATGTTGGTCCAGAATTCCTTGAGGACTTCCTCTAATTTAAATGTGACCAATTTTCGAAGTTATAATGTATTTTTTATTCATGGGATTGAATCCCAACTCTGTATAAAATTTGGACAATAATTAGTTTGAAATTTATGTACATGTAAGTCTCCTGAATTATTTTGATTCAGTATAATACAGTATACTTTAATTCCCAGAAGTTAAAATATGTTTACTATTATGAATATTATATATTCTATGGAACCTTTTCTTCGTTTATGAGATAATATTATGTTTCATGTAGAAATTCAAAATCTTCTAAATATGTTACATCAGAAGATAAGATTTGAATTTTCTAAATTCATATTTAATAAAAGAATAGAATTTCCTCTTTCTGTATAACTTTAATTGACAGTTTGTCATAGTTATTTGGATAATTTCATTATATCTACTCTCCTTCTCATGTGTTTACTTTCTGTATATATAAATAATATTTCCCACGTAACCTCAGATTTAAAGCTATTTCAAAGTTTTAGACCTTCTGAGAGTTGGTATAATTCCTAAAATTGTCTGTGCAATAATCCAACACTACACTATATTTATTATAGTAGGTTCTGTTAAATGCACAAACATGAATCAATTACAACTAACATAAATTTGTAGTACTACTTAAATACACATAATATAATTGTTCATAGATCTTGCTATCTATTTCATCCCAACTATAAACTTCATTATAATAATAAAATAATAAGAAAAAATTAAATAACTTGTGCATACCCATTTCCGGTAGACTATTTTCCACCCAACCTTGAGCTCTATCTCCACAGCTCCCCCTGAGCCAAGATCAATTCCTTCCGGGTGTATACAACCTCTTGTCTACCCATAAATGGCTTATTTAATCCTTCTTTCCCATCAACTTGTTTCCATAACTGCATCCAGTTAATCAAAATGATGTTTTCCTTTTTGCCTAGGCTTTCCTTTTGTTTTTTCCACAAAAGTACTTCAAAACTAGCTTTTTTCTCTTTCTAGTTTTATTCCACCTCTTCTGAGTACCGTTTCTCTTTAATGGGATATCTTTTATATTTTTATCTCCAATCTAATATTTTCAATTTAATTTATTTTCTCCAAGGATTGCTGAAGAATCTAGGAAAGTCTTTGGAATCTATCCATCCTCATGGACTTGAATTCATGATCTCTATTTACTCTTGTCTTTGCACAATGATTAATTTTCATATTTATGAAATTCAACTTTAATTTGTGTCCACATATAACTTTCCTATAGGTCCATTTGACCTTTAGAACTTTTAAATGCCTAAAATAAAAGCAGAAAATTAGGAATATTACAAAGACTTTGTTGTATAAGTTGGAGCTTGGGTTTTCAGGGTCCTCAAATTCATTAATAAAATTATTTTCTTGTTGCACATCTTGTGTTTTTGTCTAATTGGTGATTTTAACTGGAATAATATAACAGTTGTAAAGAAATACTGATTCAACCCCCCTCTCAATATTTTCAACACTAGCACACTTTACATTTTTTCCACCTTGCAATATTTTTATTGACATGCTAGAAGGAATTTTCACAATGAAATGTAATTGTTGGTAATATGGTTGTTTATGATAGAAGGAAATCTAACATGTGTTAGAGTTCCTTCACCTTGGAATTTTCTTACTAGAAATGTGCTTGTGTTTGTGTTAAAACGAAATATATCATGCACTAGATTTCTTTTGGCATGCGATGTTGTTGTTGGTAGTATGCTTATATTTGTGCTACATGTAAAGATAACACTGATTAAATTTCTTTCATCTTGCAATGTTGTTATTGGAAATATGCTTCTGTTTGGGCAAGAAACTATGATATATTTCTTTTTCTCTGTAATATTTTTGTTGTCTATTTGGTTTTTTATGATAGAAGGAAATCTAGCACGTGTTAGATTTCCTTCACCTTGGAAATGTTATTGGAAATGTGCTTGTTTGGTAAAGAAGTTGTGCTATATTTCTTTTGCTCTACAATATTTTTTTTGTTAATTTGGTTGTTTATTATAGAAGGAAATCTAGCACATGTTAGATTTTCTTCACCTTGGCAATGTGCTATGTTTGTGTTACAAGGAAATATAACATGCTCTAGGTTTCTTTTGGCATGAAATGTTCTTTTTGGTAGTATGCTTTTATTTGTGCTACATGTAAAGTTAACATGCATTAAATTTCTTTTACCTTGCGATGTTGTTATTGGAAATGTGCTTGTGTTTTTTAAAGAAGTTGTTCTAGATATATTTTTCAATGCAATTTTGTTGTTGGAAATATGCTTTTGTTTATGTTGGAATCAAATCTAACACGCTAGATTTATTTCACCCTACAATGTTGTTGTGTGCTTGTGTTTGTGCTATGTATAAATCTAGCATGTGTTAGATTTTCTTCACCTTGAAATTTTTTTATTGGCAACATGCTTCAATTTTGGCTCAAAAAAAATCTAGCATGCACTATATTTCTTTTTCACTGCAATGTGATTGTTGACAATATGCCTTTGGTTGCGCTAGAATTCAATCTACAATGTGCTAGATTTCTATTATCTAGAAATTTTGTAATGTGTTTGTGTTTGTGTTAGAAGGAAATCTAGCATACATTAGATTTCTTTCACCCTTCTATGAGTTTATTGACAATGTGTTTGTATAAACTTTAGAAGGAAATCTAGTGTGCACTAGATTTCTTTTGCATTGCAATGTTGTTGCTGGAAATTCAATTATTTTTGCTAGAAGGACATCTAGTACGCACCATTTTTCCTTCGCCACAATGATGTTATTGGCAATGTGCTTGTGATTATGCTAAAAGGAAATCTAGCATGTGCTACATTTATTTTGCCCTAGAATGTTGTTGGTAATATGTCTATATTCATGCTATAACAAAATATGGCATGCACTAGATTCTTAACCCCTACAATGTTATGTGTTTGTGTTTGTGCTAGAAGGAAATCCACCAGACACCGTATTTGTTTTGTCTTGCACAAGGTATTTTTTACAATATGCTTGTTTTTTCTAGAATAAAACCTAATATGTGGTATGGTTATTTCACCCTACAATATTATTATGTGCTTTTATTTGTGAGAGAAGGAAATATAGCATGTGTTAGATTTCATTCACCTTTCAATGTAGTTATTGGTGACATGTTTGTGTTTGAGATAAAAGTACAAATAGCATGTTAGATCTAATTCACCTTGCAATGTTGTGATTCGAAATATACTTATGTATGTGAGAGAAGAAAATCTAGCATGATATAGAATTTTTTTACCTTACAATATTGATGTTGCCATTATCTTTGTGTATGGTGGGAGGAATTCTAGCATGCACTAAATTTTTTTTGCAATGCAATATTGGTGTTAGAAACATGCTTGTGTTTGTACTAGAATAAAATCTAGTATGCAATAGATTTGTTTCACAATGCCATATTGTTGTTCACAACATGCTTGTATTTGTGCTAGAATGAAATATAACCTGCATTGGATTTCTTTTGCAATGAAATATTGTTGGAAATGTACTTGTTTTCGTGCTAGAAATAATTCTATCATGGATTGGATTTCGTTTTCCCTACAATGTTATTGTTGGCAATGTGCTAGATGTAAATCAAGCATAGGTTACATATCGCCCACCCTGCAATGTTGTTTTTAGAAATTTGATTGTGTTTGTGTGTAATATCCCTAATTTTCTACTTTTAATTTAGGTAGTCAAAAATTCCTAAAGTTAAAATGGACCTATAGGAAATTTATATGTGGACATAAATTAAAGTTGAATTTAATAAATGTGAAAATTAATCATTGTGCAAAAACTAGAGTATAAATAGAGATTAGGAATCTAGGTCCATGAGGATGGAAAAGGTTCCAAAGACTTTCCTAGTTCTCCAAAAATCCTTGGAGAAAATAAATTAAAATTGATTATTAGATTGAAGATAAAAGTCTAAAAAGATTCCCTAGTAAAGACTAAAGTTACTAGGAAGAGGTAGAATAAAACTAGGAAGAGAAAAATGCTAGTTTTAAAGTACTTTTATGGAAAAAACAAAAGGAGAGCCTAGGCAAAAAGGAAAACATCATCATCCATTCCAGGGTAGACAAGAGGTTGTCGAGATAGAGCTCAAACGTTGGGTGGAAAATAGTCTACCAGAATTGGTATGCACAAGTTGATTTATTTTGTCTTATTTTTGTGTGATTATGCTGAAGTTATGATTGTGATGAATTAGATAGAAAGATCTAGAAATAAGTATATTCTGTGTAATTGTGTAGTAGGATACTTTTCTGTTGTTATAAAGTATTTAGGTTTGTGCATTTAACAGAACCTACTATAATAAATATAATGTAGTCCTATATTGTTGCACATATAATTTTAGGAATTATACCAACTCTCAGAATGTCTAAACCTTTGAAGTAGGTTTAAATCTGAGGTTAGGTAGAAAATCTCAATTTATACATGTAGAAAGTAAATACATGAGAAGTAGATACAATGGAATTATCCAACTAACTAAGACAACCTGTCAAGTAAAGTTATACAAAACGAGGGAACTCTATGCTTTATTAAACATGAATTTATAAAATTCAAATATTATCTTCTGTTGTAAATTAATTAGAATATTTTGAGATTCTACATGAGTTAGAGTATTATTTCATAAATGAAGCAAAGCTTACATAGAATATAAAATATGTTGCACAGTAATTATAATTTCATTTCTTGAAACGAAGTATAGTGGATTATACTGAATAATCATAAGTCGGGAGACTTATATATATTAATGTCAAAAGTAGATATCTTCCAAATTTTATACATAGTGGGATTCAGTCCCTGAAGTTAAAACTACATTCTCACTTTGAAATTAGTTCATATGTCAATTAGAGGAAGTCCTCAAAGCATTCTGGACCAACCTGTACAAATGAAATCCAATAGTATTGTCACGATATGACATACAAAATGATAACCTAGCAGTAAAATGGAACAGTAAGGTGGAAAGAGTACATGCGCATAGAAAATTTAGAGAAATTAATAAATGTTCTTAAATTTAATAAAGTAGTGAATACTAAAAGAAGTGATATTGATAATAAATTAAGTTGGAAATATTACCTTACGGGTTGGAATGGAACAGGAAGGTAAATTTGTATGTATAAAAAATTGGAACACTAATTAAATTGAGAAGAAGAGAAATCAATTAGTAAGAAGAAAATTCTATACGTATAAGGAAGAATGATTACTTGAAATTTTTGCAGCAGAGGGATGGACAGACTTTGAGAGACTGCTAAAAAATTGTACTCCTGTACAAATTAGAACAAAGGTAATTATACCTTTTACCATGAAAGGAATTATATGAGATTAAATCTCAGAAATTCTGACAAGTTGTCTAATTTCAGTACATTGGTATTGAATTAATTTGAAACAAATTAATTAGACATGTACATCCATACACCTGAGGAAAAGGTGAATATTTTAAACCCAAGTGATATTCCAAATTTCTCAAATTTAAACGATCAGTTACCATATCTTAGAAATCGAAAAGTTAGAGCTAGAACAAAACTGATGGGAATTCTGGGTAATTCCCTAAATTTTAATTACTAATATATATGATGAGTATTCACAGACGAGTATTCACAGACCTGCTGTCAAAACCGGATTTCTAAGAGGGGTAATCAAAACTGTAAACTAGTATGGTATATAAACCCATGCTACCAGGATCAAAAAATGAAAGAGGGATGAATTGCGAAGTGCTAGAAAAGACAGAGACGTTTCAATTCTAATAAAATATAATAGCAATTTTGAAACAATCTTATGCAGGTTCAATATGATAGAGGAGATGGACTATAAAAATCCCAACAATGAGGATTTTCATTAACATCTCCCTAAAATCCCTTAACCAACAATCAAATTGACATTCCCAATGTAGAGAGTTTAGAATAAAGTTGATTAACGTAATATATAATAATATGATAAATCAAGTTAAGGGATAAAATCCAAGCTTATCATTAAGAGGACTCATATAAAAATTATAATGTCTAGCAGAGAAGAATAAAGCCAGTTCAATGAACACAAATTGAAATGGAATGAAGCACAATAAATATGTTCAAACCTAGATATTCAACTAGGATAAAAGGATGCTAAGAGTAGGGTAGCGATATTTTGCATGCCTAGAGAGGAATCTTACAGTTGGTATGCCTTCTCGAGGCATAAGAATTACAAAAATTTGGCGGAATCATAAGAGAATATTTTGATAGGAACAAAATCTTCATCCTACATAAAAACCTAAAAAACAAAAATTAAATCAGAGGATTAAAGTAATAACCTGAAGACAAAGCTAAATGGTGTTCTACAACATATACCAAAAGAAACGATGGAACAATGTTCATAACCAAAAGAACGGTCATAAAAATTTATAGCGTTCGAGTGGAGGCAAGCTAGATATTCACTGGTTAGATTTATTACCCAATAAGTTCGAGGAAACATTGCAATTAGACATGGCTAGGACATGAATGATATTGGCAACCACATGCAGTAAAAAACGTAACATTTCTAAAGTGAAACTAAAGCTACAACCAGAATAAGTAATTACATATCAGTTGCGGAGAGTTTAGAGTTAAAATAAAATTAAATTCAGAACCACTATAACCAATAGAGATTTCAATTCATAATCATTGCATCGAAAAGAAGAGATTACCTGAAATCCATAATGAACACGAAGTACCTTCTGTGTCATAGGCTTAGATCTGCGTCATGAGTTTAGCCGAAAGCTCTTCAAAGCCGAATGTCTGCGGAAGAACCAGAGCCGAAAGGTCAACTGATGGTGCCAAAAGGTAGAATAAGCCATAAGCAATGCAGAGGAAGAGTAACGCTAATTAATAATACGATGCAATCACCATTGTCCACTTGTAACACATCAAACGAAGGAAAGTATCCAGGTATACGAGAAGTTAACTCAACAGATGAGAGAAATGTGATGGCTTTAATGGCCAAGGTACAAATAATGAATGCCAAGAATCCCTAAGTGATAATAAATATCAAAATATTGGACTTTAAACCATACGGATAAGGATTGAAATCCTAGATTCATAAATGCGTAGTTGATAGATAATTGTGTCACGGTAATACGTGGGGTAGGGTAAATTACGTATAAGAGCTCTGAAGGAATCGGTATATGTCTGACCTATCTTTTTGGTGTTACACTATGACCATAATTCCACGTAGGGAAAAAGGAATTAACATGTAATGTTGAACATCGAATAAGATTATTCATATACAAGGTGTTGTGACACTCGGTTTAGATATTCATGTACAAGGTGTGTTGGAGAAATTAATGAAGTACTTATGTGATGACGTGGAGACTATAAATAAGATTGATAAATAGGTACAAAGGCCGAATTTATTTTAATTTATGAATGGAACTCATATGGCCAGAAAAGGGTAGTATGTAAATTCGAAAATTAAGCACATTGTGAGGGTGAAGACTATCATTTAGTCCAGAAAATAATTATTAATTAAGGAACATTGAAAATGTAAAAGTAAGTGCTTTAATTATAAAAAGGATAAGGTAGATAGAATTCAACCGAAATATATATTTTTCAATTATCATAAGAAAGGAATTCCAATGGTTAGAGCATATTAATCGTATTATGATAGGAATTTCATAAGAAGTATAGATTGTATTATAATGGAGTAAGGTGGTAAAGAAATGTAGTTGTTCTCAAGCTTTTAAGAAAATTGATTGATGACCAATGTTGAACTTAAATTCGACAAGAATTAGACAATCATGAAACCACTAGATGATTTCATCAAAGAGCGACGAACTACATTAATGCAGTTGTATACAATTACTCTTTAGACTATATTTTTTTTTTTTTTTTTTGTGTGTGGAAGTGGAGTTGTTAGAAATGGTATCAGAGCTCATGTTGAAACATTAGGACCATAAGTGTCCTCACACCAGAAATTAAAAATCCTAGATTTGCTGCTGTAAATTGTTTTATGAAAAAAAATTCACTAATTTCACTTCTATGTACAGAGAATTAATGCATAAAAGTACATCTGAAACTATGAATGAAGGGGAAGAGTTGTATGTAGATCTATATGGTAAAAAACATGCACCAGATCAAAATTCTCCATTGTTTGGCTATAATGTGAGAAATGCAACAAGAAATTTTTCAGGTGAGAACCAGTAATGAAATATTGTTGCAAGCCAAAAAAGGGGCAAGAGAGGTTGATTCAGGAAGTCACCTCAAGGTCTAGTCACGAAAGTGAAGACCTAGAACACAGAAAATGGGATTTGAAACCACTCAGAAAGATCTGAGGATGGTAAAGCAACTAGACATGAACCCAGAAAGAAAAAGGAGAAGGGTGATGAATCCTTTCTCTTGAACCTAGAATAACACCTTCATGTTTACTAAATAAAGTGAAAAATAAAAAAATTTAAAACTACCAATTACAGGGTAAAGTTAACTTTGATAGGCAGAAACTAGAATGATACAAGTGTGGAATGGAAAAACCACTAGTTGAGAAGGTTCTCAATCAAAGTTCAAGTTTATATACTTAAATGATAGAGGTTATAATGATAAACTAAGGAAATAAAAGAACTAGTAAAGTGTTGAGGTGTTTGGGAATATAACCAGGCTGCCCACATAAGACAATTAAGCGGCTGAAGAGACAGAAAACGACAAGACTTGAAAACTATTGGAGATGAGTGAATACCAAATTAATCATAATAAAAGTGGAAGGTAAGAATTCTGAACAAATTATCACTGATATAATACTTCTAGAAACATTTTTAATCAAATGAGTTTACAAATATTAGTAAATTGTAAACAAAAATGCAGCCAACCATGGTTAGTATAGTAACCATAAGGAAAGGAGACATGCAAAAATATGCCAAGTGCAGAAAATTTGGAGGAATACGAAATATAATTTAAATTTAAAACATTTTATCAATAACATGATATAAAATCTTAGTAGGAAAGAAGAGGCTGGAAAAAGGTTGAAAAATCAAAGGTATGATTGCTAAAAACTTGTTTCTATTTGATAAATCCAGGAACAAAATTACACTATATAAGTACACAGATGGTCGAAAAGTGAAAATTAAGATCAAAACCATTTCAGCAAGAATGGGTAGTTCAGTTAACTACAGATCAAAAATAAAGTGAACCGTAAGTATCAAAGATTGTTGTACATTAAATGGGTATAAAAATTGAGTTAAATTTAATTGCAGAATCCAGATTATCCACAGTATCATAAAATAATGGTCGATGTTTCGAATCCCAATGGGGATCCATCTTTAGGAAAAGAAGTTAATGAAGATTGAAAGAAGGTCACATAGGTCAAGGATTAAATAGTGAAGGATGATGAGAAGAGCCGACAAGAACATATTTTATTAAATTATTTAATCTAAATTTTTTTTATTTTTTTTTAAATTTTAATTTAATTTAATTTTAATAAATTAATTTAATTTTAAAAATTTATAATATTTATAATAGTATATAATATCATCTATTATTAATATTAATATTTAAAATTTTTATTAATATAATATTATTTGTTAATTTCATAATTTCATAATTTTTTTTTAATTTTTTTTTTACTATTATAAATCCTTAAGTGCTACTAAATTCTAATAAATTAATTTGATAATTTATAATATAATATCACCTAATTAAAAAAATATTTAATTTCATAATTTGTTAATTATTTTAAAATTTTGTCATACAGTAGTTGAGTTTCCTTTACATGATTTTTAATTTCTTTCTTAGATTAAATATTTAAATTAAATGTATAATCAATTGCTTGTTAAATCATATCAAGAAGATGACTTTTTCATTCTTCTAAAATTGGATGATTGAGTATTTGGTCATACATTAGTTGTTTTTCAATTTCTTTGAATTTTCTTTCCATTTAGATTAGCATTGTCATTTCAATCCTTAATCATAGGATTCATGCTTTCAATCCATGGAGTAGAATTAGATTATAATTAGCTTTAATTCCAAAAAGATCAAAGTCATTAGAATAAATACTTTCTTTTTTAGATCAGATTCTAACCATTTAAAGTTTGATTCATTTTTATGCAAATTAGAATAGTTAAAGAACATTTCCTTTTCTTCCTTCTTTCAAAAATAGTTTTAAACATTAAACTTAATTAGATTTAGTTGATTAATTTCATAGTTCTCATTTCTTAAGATTAAATCCTTTATACATAAGGAAACAAACCCCCCAAAACAATATAAAAACATACACAACGAAGTAAGAATAAGGTTAACTAAGCATATATAGTGCACCACACTTCATTAGATTACCAACCTCGGTTGATGATTTATGATAAGAAATTTAAGACATTAAATTGGCTAAACATTTTGGCACTGTTTCCGGGGAAGTGTAATTAGGTAGCCTTACTTCTTAAATCTAAAAAAAACAATATGCGTAGAGAAATAAATTCTAGGGGTAGATTCATAGCTAAACGGAAGAGTTTGATTCCAACAACCCCACTCACCCCACTTAGACCACGTAGTGCTACACCACTATCTCAAACTCATATTCCACACTTCACTAGACATAGACTTCCTGAAGTCTTAAGGTCAGAAATCCAACCAAGAGGATCTCCTACTTCATCCACTAAGGCAGTCTTAGAGGAAGAAGATCCTAGATCTCGAACTGAAGGAATAACCTTTTTCACCTCTATAAGAGAACACATTCTAGCGGAAGAGTTAGAAATTCATAGTGAGGAAGAAGAAGAAGAAAATTTCTTCAATATCCCATTGATAGAAGAACCAGAGGAAAAGCAGTTAACTTTACAGTTAGAACCTTATATTAGCTCTGATGAATCTACAATGGAAGGAGAAGGAGAAGAAGAAATTATAAATGGATAAAATGTAATAATTGGAGGAGGAAGAGGTAGAGGGAACAAAGGAGGAGATGAAGAGAACAGAGGAAATAGGGAAGATGATAATTCTTTTGGATTTCCTATAATTGATGAGGATACAAATGCCACAATGAAAAATATTTAACCTTCCATTCTTCCAAATTTCCATGGATTAAAGAATGAAGATCCTGCAACCTTTTTATTTGAATTTGAATTTTTGTGTACATCTTATGACTACTTACAACACTGTCAAAAACTTATGCTATTTCCTGCAACACTTAAAGGAGAAGCTTTAAAATGGTTCATGGGTTTAATCACACAATCTATTAGGAAATAGAATGATAGGAAGAGTGCATTTTTAAAAATATATTTGGATTATTGCATACCCATTAATCGGAAGGATGAAGTATTCAATATGATGCAAAAATAGGATGAGAACCTAGAGGATCTAATGGAATGATTGAATTACAACATAAAAAGAGCTAGAATTGAAAACTTAGATCAAGATACTTTAAAATCTCTCTTGTTAAAAGCCATTACAGATGAATGGATAGACACTGTCAACATGATGGGGAAGGGAGACATCCCTCAACTCACATTACCTAAAATTGGTGAATTATGTATTCATATTTCAAGAGGAAAATCAAGAAGAGGGAAAAATGCAAGAGATCCTTCTCTCTCTAGAGTGAATAAATATGCAACTGGAATAATAAGTACGACAGAAATTGGAAATATACTTGATGAATTTAAAAAAGATGTCTTAGGGAGTCTTCGTGAATGGATAGATACCCTTAAATTACAAAACAAGAAGAAAGCTGAAACTGATGCCTTAGTTTTTTTCTGTCCTAAATGCAGAAAGAAACATTCCTTAAGAGAATGTCCTCTTGATGTAAAAGTCAAAGAGACCTGTGTTATATGCCCATAAAATCATGAAACTAAGATTTTCCCTTCAATTCCAGTCTTAAGGTTGTTTTTCAGGAAGAAGTAACTTCACTTCCAATAGAACCTCTTTGCCTTGTATCTAGAAGACCATGGTAGGGGCCACAAACTCAAGGTTTTAACAACCAAATGTATAGTCAACCCCCACCAAATAATTGGAATTCTTGACAGCAACCTTGGTCGCAACCTCAACCTTGGGCACAAGGAATGAAAAATACCTATGGAAAATATTCTCAATACTGTCAATATCCTCCATCCTATCCAAACTATTCTCCCCCACAATTTCCAAAACAAAATCAACAGCCCCAAATCCAAAACCAAAACCCACAACTTTCATTACCATTTCCACAAAGACCAAACCAACTACCTGCCCAACCATTGCCAAACCCAAATAATAAAAATTCTCAAAATGATTACACTATAGAAGGACATCAATTTCCAACTTACATGATTACTGCACTAGATCTTAATGATGTTCAACTTAGATTTGGTAGAATATTAGAAAGGAAAAAGGCTTATGTTGTTATGCAAGAACAAGAAAATTTTGATGAAGAAATTTCTCTACAGCAAAATAAAATTTTTGAAGAAGGGACATCTCTTCAACAAAACCAAAATTGTGAAAATGAAAAACAAGAAAAACCAATAAACTTAACTCCTATCATAGAGAAACCATCAGTATATATTTTTAACCCTCCTTTTCATGAATGATTACAAGTTTATAGAGAGGTAGAAAAACAAATAATTTTTCCCAATTATGATTTTCTAGATGAATTGAAAAATTTCTGTATCAAAATTACTTTGCTACAGGCCATTAAAGAGATTCCAATTCTAGCCAAAACAATAAGAGATTTGAGCATGAAGAAACCAGGAAGAAAAAAAAAAGAAATAAAAAGAATTCAATTAGTAGGAAAAATTGTAGACATTAAGATGGGAAAAATTGTCATACAAAAATATTTAGATCCAGGAAGTCCAATTGTAAAAACACATATCAATGGTATTGAAATTCCAAATATATTGATTGATTTAGGAGTAGCCATAAACATCATGAGAAAACAAACCATGGAAAAAATCAAGCTTCCGAATTTTTAGTATAAACCTACATTACTACAATTACCAAACAGGTCAGTAATCAAGCTAGATGGTGTATTAGAAGACATTTCAATATCCTTAAACTCTTGGGAATATCCGATTGATTCTATGATTTTAACCCCCAAGAACAATCTAGGAGGACATCGACTTATATTAGGAATACCTTAGCTGGCTACAGATGATGTTTTCATCAGTCGTAGATTTGGTGACATGTATATTTCTGATGGCAATTCAACAAAGAAATTCACTTTATATCCTCCAGTACGAACACTCACAAAAATAGAAGATGAAGAATGGATTGATGATGACAATGATATACAACTTCTCTTTACTATTTCGTTTATTAATTAAGATAGTCAAATCTTAAATTAAATAGAAAACTTTGAATAATCTTCAGAATATGAACATGATCATTTTCAAGAACAATGAAATATTGAATAATTGTTATCTAGGTAGATGTCTCTATATTCTATGGAGGAATTTGGTAACTCTATGGTTGAAATATTTCCAAGAAAATATTTGAACATAAACAAAAACATGGAGAGATTATAAAAACAAAATTTAATCAAAACATTACAACAATATTCTTCTGCATATGCAAGGGAATACACTGACATGAAAGGAATTAGTCTTAAGACTTTTATACATAACATCTACATTTAGGAAAATTGTAAGCCTATCAGACAACCTCAAAGAAAGATGAATCAAAATCTTAGGGAAATTGTGAAAGAAGAATTGCAAAAATTGTTGAATGTAAACTTCATTTACCCAATTTCAGACAATCAGTGGGTTTCTCCCTTGGTGATTATACCTAAAAATAATGGTAAGTGGAGGGTATGCATTGACTATAGAGAGTTGAATAAAGGTATTCTAAAAGATAATTTTCCATTACCTTTCATAGATCAAGTATTGGATACATTAGCAGGAAAAATTATTTCTCATTCTTGGATGGTTTTAGTGGTTAATATTAGATTCAGGTAACACTTGAAGACTAAGATAAAACTACATTCACCTGTCCATGGGGAACCTATGCCTACCGAGTACTTCCTTTTGTTTTGTGCAATGCACATGCAACATTCCAAAGGGCAGTATTAGGATTTTTTTCTGATCTAATATATGATTGCGTGGAGGTATATATGGATGATTTTAGAGTTTATGGGAATTCATTTGAAGAATCTCTAGAAAACTTGGAAAGGGTTCTTAAAAGATGTAAGGAATAAAATCTTTCATTAATTCATGAATTTTTTTCATGATTTTTACTAAAGGAATTGTTTTAGGACATCACATTTCGGGAGATGGAATTAAAGTTGATTCATCTAAGGTTGAATTCATCTCCAAATTATCAGTTGCAAACTACGAATAACGAAGAAGAGTTGTACGTAGAACTGGGGGGTGAGGGAGACCCAGCAGATCAAAATGCTCAAATGTTGGAAATGATAAGGAATATGCACCATGAAATGATTCAACTAAGAACTAGCAATGAACGGTTTTTGCAAGCCAGTAATGAGCAAGGGAGGTTGATAAGGGAATTAACCTCCATGTCTAGGCATAAAATTGAAGACCAAGAAAGAAAGAGAAAAGAAATTGAATGCAACTTAGAAGGGTCTGAGAGTGGAGAAGAATTTGGATCCAAATCCAAAAAATGGGGGAATTTCGCAAAATCAAACCTCTAATCTTCGATGGAAAAAAGGAAGAGGATGCGGAAGCTTGAATCCTGAACATGGTCAAATACTTCTAGGTATATGAATATAGAAGAAATTTGAAAGCCAGATTTGCAATTTACCAGCTCCATGGTAAAGCCACTCTTTGGTGGGAGTAGATAAAAATAGTACATGTGCTTGATGGAAAAATTGTTACATGGGAATAATTTTGAACAATGTTCAAATCTATATACCTTAGTGAGAGGTATTATTATGATAGAGTGAAGGAATTTCATGAGCTAAGACTTGGACAACTCATTGTTGATGAATTTGTTACAAAATTTACAAATTTACTTCTCTATGTGCCTTACATCAAGGAAGAAAATGCCAAAGTACAATGGTTTCTAAATTTCCTACCTACCATCTACAAAGAAAGAATTTAATTTGATAATCCGAAGATTATGGATGAAGTTGTTCGAAAAAAAGACTGTGCTACCAACAATTTAGGGGCATAAATGACCAGCTGAAAAACTAGTAGAATAAAGAGAAATGGAAAATGGATTCAAGCATAAAAAGATAAAAACAAGCTATCTCAAAAACTTTGGAACAAACCACCAATGAAATAAGTTTAACAAGATCGGGGAAAACCAAATAGCACAATCCCACACTGGTTCCAATCCAATGGAAATAAACAACAAAAGAGAAGGAGTGGTAAAAGTAAAAGAACCATTGAAATTTTGGGGGTGTGGAGAGCCTCACATGTTGCAGGACTGCCCACACAACACTAGAATAATCTAGAATATTCAAGTAGTATGAGAAGCAACGACAGTAAATGACATTTCTCGCAATATTCCTAGGATAAGTGCTACATTAGAAGACTGACAGGATGAACATTGATCAACAATGATAGAAATTTAAGGTATGATTGTTGACCAACATGTTTATGTTTTAATAGATCCAGGAGAAAATTTAATTTATATCAACCCCCAAATAGTGGAAAAGTGTAAGCTAAAATTAGAAAAATTTCAGCAAGCTTGGTTAGTGCAGCTAGCTATAGGAACAAAGAGAAAAGTGACATATAAACTTCCAAAAATTGTTGTAAATTTAAATGGATATAAAATTGAACTCCATTTAAAATTTCTCCCTTTAGGATCCTATGATCTGTTAGTTGGAATAGAATGGCTGGAAAAACAGAAAGCAATAGTAAATTGCTTGGATAAAATAATACATTGCACAAATGATGTAGGAAAATCTCTAATAGTTAATGGAAAACCAAAACCAATATCTGTTAGACATATTTCTGCATTGTAATTAAAAAGAACATCAAGAAATGGATTTCAAGTGTATGTTGTACAAGTGGAAGAATTGGGACAACAAACAGAAAAATATTTTGTAGAAGACTTACCAGTAATCAAAGAATTTAGGGATGTATTCCGAAAAGAAATTCCTCATCTAGCCCCTAAAAGGGATATTGGTTTTTCAATTGAACTAGTACCATGAGCTACCCCAGTTTCCACGGCACCATATATAATGAGTATTACTGAAATACTAGAGATGATATTTTAATTATTAGAATTTCTAGATAGAGGGTACATAAGGCCAAGTGTGTCTCCTTGGGGAGTATGAGTAATGTTTAAAAAAAATAAAGATGGCACTTTCTGGATGTATATAGACTACAAAGAGCTGAATAAGTTAAATATCAACAAAAAATATCCTCTTCCAAGGGTAGACGATTTATTTGATCAAGTAAGAGGAGCCACCATATTCTCAAAAATTGATTTGAGAACTAGATATCATCAATTGAGGATTAAGGCCGAAGACATCAACAAAACAACATTCATAACTAGATATGGACACTATGAATTTGTAGTCCTACCATTTGGACTCACAAATGCCCCTGCTATATTCATGTGTTTAATGAAGAGTGTTCTGCATAAATATCTAGATAAGTTTGTAATAGTGTTCATAGATGAAATTTACGTATACTCCAAAAATGAGGAAGGACACCAAGAACATTTAAGAATAGTACTGCAAACCCTTAGAGAACATCAGTTATATGAAAAACTCAGCAAATGTGAATTTTACAAAAACAAAATCCAAAATATGGGTCATGTGATTTTTAAGGATATATTAGCAGTATATCTAGAAAAGGTATAAGCAATCATGAATTGGCATGTACCCATAGATGTACCAACAATACGATCATTCATGAAAATTTAAAAATATTACCGTATGTTTGTGGAAGTATTTCCTACATTACCCTACCCTATTACTTCATTGAAGAAAAAAGGGAGTAAATTTTGAGTGGATAGCAAAGTGTCAAAGTAGTTTTGAGAAATTCAAATTGAAATTAACTACTGCACCTATACTAAAAATTTTTGATCCTAGCAAGGAATTTGTAGTATGTATAAATTCTTGTATAGAGGGGCTAGGAGGAGTATTACTCCAAGACAATTCAATAATAACTTATGAATCACGAAAACTAAAGAAACATGAACATAATTATGCAATATATGATTTAGAACTAGTTGTTGTTATTCATGCATTAAAAATGTGGAGACATTATATGTTGGGAAAGAAATTCATCTTAATGACAGATCACATAATTTTGAAATATTTCTTTACCTAACCAGATTTAAGTTCCACACAAGCAAGGTGGTTAGCTTTCCTTAGTGAGTTTGATATGGAAATCAAACACATAAAAGGAAAAGAAAACACAATTGTTGATGATTTGAGTAGAAATACTCTTCAAAATTCAACCTATACAGGGAGTAGTTTAAATTTTGATGTACAAGAACATATTTATGAAGTGTTGCTGCAAGATCAACAATATGTAAAGTTGCAAGAAAAATTACAACTAAATGAAAGTGTAGGATATACCATAAACCAGAAAGGACTGATTAGCTACAAGCAAAGACTGTATATTCCTAATGTAACATCTTTAAAACAAGAAATATTAGATGAATACCATAATAAACCTTATGCAAGTCATCCTGCTTATCAAAATATGATTTCAGCATGAATAAAGATGTAGCTAATTATTTGGCAAGGTGTTTGGAATGCCAACAAGTAAAGGTAGAAAATCAGCATCCTATAAGGCTAATGAATCCTCTCCCTGTTCCAAAATGGAAGTGGGAAGTGGTTTCAATAGAGTTCATTACCGTATTTCAACGTACTAAGTATCAACATGATTCTATAATGGTGATAGTGGACACTCTAACTAAAGCAACACAATTTTTTCCAGTGCAATCTACTTTTCGCACAACACAATTGGCCAATGTATTCATGAAAGAAATTTGTTAAACTACATTGAATTCCAAAAATGATTATATCTGATAGAGATTCCAAATTCACATCAACATTTTGGAAAACTCTGTTTGGAGGAATGGGTACCAAGCTCAATTTAACTACCGCTTACCATCCCCAAATAGATGGACAGACTGAAAGAACCAATAAAATTTTGGAAGACATGGTATGCATGTACGTTATGGACAAACCCACTATGTCGAAATATTTTCTGCATTTGGCATATTTTTCTTATAATAATAGTTATCAATACTCAATTAAGATTAGTTCTTTTAAAGATTTTTATGGTAGAAAATGCCACCCTCCGCTCAACTGGAGTCAACCAGAGGAAAAATTAATCCTTGGCCGAGATGCACTACATGAAATGCAACAAAATTTGAAGAGAATTCAGTAAAATATTAAAGTAGCTCAAGATCATCAAAAGAGTTATGCAAATAAGAAAATAATTCACAAATAATTCAAAGTGGGAGACCATGTATATTTGAGGATTAAGCCTCGCAAAATTACATTGTATGGTTGTAGTTGTTCTAAGTTAGACCCATGCTACTGTGGACCATTTGAGGTGTTCGAGAGAGGGGCTAGTAGCTTACAGATTGGCTCTCCCTAGTCATATTAAAGTTCATAATGTTTTTCATGTTTCCTTATTGAATAAGTATGTACATGACCCTACTCATGTGATTGACTGGACTGTGATATAGGTGGAAAAAAAATTGGAGTTTCTTCCAAAGCCACATTGTATACTGGATCAAGAAGAAATCGTGCTTCAGAATAGAAAAATAGCTCAAGTGAAAGTGTAGTGGAGGCACTTTACACCTGAGGAAGCTACTTGGGAGTGAGAAAATGAGATGAAATAAAAATACCATCACTATTTAAGGAATAAACAAAAATAGTTGCAACACTGAGGATAGTGTTTTGTTTTATAGGGGGAATATGTAATATCCCTATTTTTCAGCTTTTAGAGATAGTAAGGATCCTAAAGGTCAAGTGGATCTAAGAAAAAAATATATGTGGACATATTATTTTGGAAAGAAATAAATGAATGTGAAATTTTATTATTGTGTAAAGACAAGAGTAATTTTGAGACCATGATTCCAAATCCATGAAGATAGAATAGAATCCTAAGACTTTCCCAAAATTCTCCAAAAATACTTGGAGAAAAATAAAATAAAATTTAATTATTAAATGGGAGAAAAGAATCTAATAATATCCTCAATAAAGTGGAAAGTTACTGAGAAGAGGTGAGAATAAAACTAGAAAGAGTAAAAGCTAGTTTTAAAGGAGATTTTGTGGAAAAAACAAAATAAAATCCTAGGCTAAGGGAAACAACATCCCTAATTAATTGGACGTAGTTATGGAAATAGGCTGAGGGAAATCAAGCTTAAATAAGCTATTCCTAGTGAGATAAGGGGTTGTCTACATTGAGGAGTAATTGGTCTCTGCTCGAGGCAGAGCTATGGAATAAGCTCAAGGTTGGGAGGAAAATAGTCTTTACCAGAGTGGTATGCACATTATTTGAAGTTTTTTGTTTTATATTGTTGCTAGTTTTTGTATAATTCCAATATGGAATTTAGAAAAATTTATATTTTTATAAATTCTGGCTGTAAGTTCCGTAGATTAAATTTTACAAATTATACATAATATATTGTAGTCAGTTCAGAAATAAATAAGTGTCATATGTATTTAACATAGATTAACTATAGAGGGGTAAAGTTAATATTATATATTTTTACATAGACTAATTTGAAATTAGGGACAAATAGACAAAATAACTGAACCCGGGGTAAGGGTTTAAATCTATTGTTTAAGTCCACCTAAATATATAAAAAATTCATTGAACAATTACAATATATGTACCATGAAACAAATACAATTCAACTATAGTAATAGCAGTAAATTATGAAACAAAAATTAAATTATAAACATAATATAATTTAGATACACAACATGAATATAAATACATATCTCAATGATGAACATATAATTCATATTTAAATTTAAATAGAAGTATAAACTATTGTCAATTAGAAAATATCTTCTATTTTATGCACAGTAAGATTCATTCATACAGTTATAAAAATGTAATGAATAAAAATGTATTAAAATAGTGAATTACATGTAACAATCATTTAATATATATAAAAAAATCCCTCTAGTGCAGATGAGGATAAAACCACTTTACAAACTAGTTAAAGATAAAAATTATATACAATGGTTTAATTACAAATTTATCTAAGTCATCCATCAAAATTCAATTAAAAAGTATGGAGGTGAATTTTGTAAATGGGTTAGAGAGGTTGAAGAAACTCCTATTTCCGGATGGTCGACCTGGAAAAGGTGAAATTAATCGTCAGATCTTCTAACATTCGATCACAAAGAATTGTATTGGAGAGTGAATGGGATACAACAAAACTATAATGAATCATGAAGAACAATGTTAGAAGAAAAATAATAACTCACAAAAAGAAACAGGAAAAACATATGATTAGTATAGGTAATAATAATAAAAATAATACTTGTATAAATATCATCAGAGTGGAAGTTCTTCCTGTACATATCACAGTTATAATTTTAAGTAAAAGAATATTAAAAGGAGAAAAATAAATTACAATACTGTAATTTAACGAAAAACAAGGAAAAGTAGATACTGACCTGAGGGAAGAGGAATATGGAAAAGCTTCAATATTATTCATAGTTCCGAAGACTATCAGAATCTAGAAAAGAGAATTACAAATTTGATTTAGAAAGAAGAATTATATCAAATAAATTCCTAAATAACTTCTGGAAAAGAAAATTTGTAGTAATTTGAATTACTCTAATTGTACACAGTAAGATGATATTTAAATAGTCATATGAAGTATAAACAAAATTTCAAAATTAAGTTAAATTTGGCATAGTTTTCTTATTATAGTAGTTATCAAGCTTCAATTAACATTAGTTCTTTTGAAGCTTTGTATGACAAAAAATGCCACACTTCGCTCAGTTCGAGTCAACCAGAGGAAAAATTAATCCTTAGACAAGATGCACTACATGAAATGCAACAAACTCTGAAGAGAATTCAATAAAATATTAAAGTAGCTCAAGATTGTCAAAAGATTTATGCAAACAAGAAAATAATTCACAAAGAATTCAAAGTGGGAGACCATGCTTATTTGAGGATTAAGCCTCGCAAAATTACATTGTATGCTTTTAGTTGTGCTAAGTTAGCATCACGCTATTGTGGACCATCTCAGGTGTTGGAGAGAGTGGGGTTGGTAGCTTATAGATTGAATCTTCCTAGTTATATTAAAGTTCATAATTGTAGATTTTAGATTTCTGTGGTGAGAGTTGTGAGTTTCTGGGTTCGGAATCTCCACAGTGGACATTTTTGAGTAAAAAATGTCCACTGTGGAGATTCCAAACCCAGAAACTCAAAGTTCATAATGTTTTTCATGTTTCATTATTGAAGAAGTATCTACATGACCCTACTCATGTGATTGATTGGACTGTGATACAGGTGGAAATAGAAGGGGAATTTCTTCCAAAGCCACTTTGTATACTGGAGCAAGAAGAAATCGTGCTCCAGAATAGAAAAATGGCTCGGGTGAAAGTGAAATGGAGGCACTTTACACCTGAGGAAGATACTTGGGAGCGAGAAAATGAGATGAAAGAAAAATATCCATCACTATTTAAGGAATAAACAAAAATAGTTCAACACTGAGGACATTGTTTTGTTTTAGAGGGGGAATATGTAATATCCCTATTTTTCAGCTTTTATAGATAGTAAGGATCCTAAAGGTCAAGTGGATCTAAGCGAAAACTGTATGTGGACATATTATATTGGAAATAAATAAATGAATGTGAAATTTTATTATTGCGTAAAGACAAGAGTAAATTTGAGATGAGGATTCCAAATCCATGAGGATGGAATATAATCCTAAGACTTTCCCAAAATTCTTCAAAAATACTTGGAGAAAAATAAAATAAAATTTAATTATTTAATGGGAGAAAAGAATCTAATAAAATCCTCAGTAAAGTGGAAAGTTACTGAGAAAAGGCGAGAATAAAACTAGAAAGAGGAAAGGATATTTTTAAAGGAGGTTTTGTGGAAAAAACAAAAGCAAAGCCTAGGCTAAGGGAAACAACATCCTTAATTAATTGGATGCAATTATGGAAAAAGTTTGAGGGAAATAAATCTTAAATAAACTATTCCTAGTGAGAGAAGGGCTTGTCTACACTAAGGAGTAGTTGGTCTCTGCTTGAGGGAGATTTTTGGAATAAGCTCAAGGTTGGGAGGCAAATAGTCTTTACGAGAGCGGTATAGACATTCTTTGAAGTTTTACGTTTTATATTGCTATTATTTTTTGTATAATTCTCATGTGGAATTTAGAAAAATTTATATTTTTATAAATTCTGGGTGTAAGTTCTGTAAATTAAATTTTATAAATTATACGTACTATATTGTAGTTATTTCAAAAATAAATAAGTGTCATATGTATTTAACATATATTAACCATAGAGGGGTACAATTAATGTTATGTATTGTTACATAGATTAAATTGAAATTAGGGACAAATAGACAGAATATCTAAACCCAGGGTAAGGGTTTAAATTTGTTGTTTAAGTCAACCTAAACATCTGAAAAATTCATTGACCAATTGCAATATATATACCATGAGTAATATTAAGTCATACAATTATAAACATGTAATGAATAAAAATGTATTAAAATTCTGAATTACATGTAACAATGCTTTATATAAAAAAATCCTCTAGTGGAGATGAGGATAAAACCACTTTACAAACCAGTTAAAGATAAAAATTATATACAATAGTTTAATTACAAATTTATGTAAGTCATCCATCAAAATTTAATTACAAAGTATGGAGGTGAATTTTGTAAATGGGATAGAGAGGTTGGAGAAACTCATATTTTCAGATGGTCGACTTAGAAAAAGTGAAATTAATCATCAGATCTTCTAACATTCGATCACAAAGAATTGTATTAGAGAGTGAATGGGATAAAACAAACCTGTAATGAATCATAAAGAACAATGTTAGGAAAAAAATAAAAACTCAGAAAAATAAACAAGAAAAACATATGATTAGTACATGTAATAATAATAAAAATAATACCTGTATAAATATCGTCAGAGTGAAAGTTCTTCCTGTACATATCACAATTATAATTGTAAGTACAAGAAGATTAAAAGGATCAGAATAAATTACAATATTGTAATTTAACGAAAAACAAGGAAAAGTAGACACTGGCATGAGGGAAGAGGAATATGGAAGAGGTTCAATATTATTCATATTTGCGAAGACTATGAGAATCTTGAAAAGAGAATTCCAGATTTGATTTAGAAAGAAGAATTATATCAAATAAATTCCTAACTAACTTCTGGAAAAGAAAATTTGTACTAATTTGAATTACTCTGATTGTACAGAGTAAGATGATATTTAAATAGTCATCTGAAGTATAAACAAAATTACAAAATTAAGTTAAATTTGAACAATACAGAGTATTATAAACTGAATAACTTTTGAAATGAAAATTGAGGAAAATTCCATTGAGAAGTGAGACTATATTCATTTAGTAAAAAAGAATACGAATTAAATGTAAATGTCAGAGAACACATATCTATATATGTTGTTCATCTATAAACAATAAGTAAGGATGACAATTCCTCTTCTATGAGGAACTAAAATAGAAATTTCGGAAGAGCTTAAATACCAGGAAGGTTGCAAAAAGAATATTATACATGAATCAAATAAAAAACTATCATAATATTCAAAATTGCAAAACAAATGGAAAATTCGTTAACCAAAATGGAGAAAATTATTCATAGAGATTCGAACTAATAAGTATGACCAACACTTAAAGTATTTACACATTAACTAAGGTAAGTGAAATACGATGTGAATTTTAGAAACTATTCTGAATTATTATGATGAAAAACAAAGCTGAGAATAAGATCATAATTAGAATAGCTTACTCGTGTTACCAGTGTCGAGACTGAAGTCTAGGGTATACGCTAAAGCAAGTCTGAGTGTGTGGTCTCGGATGAAAATTGTAACTTAATTATCATCGAAAACCTAAACTCATACTCACTAGAAGTGATAAAACTTGATAATAAAAATAATCTTACCACAGAGATACAATTATCACATAGAGTGATTGAAACTATAACCAGTCTTTTTAATAAAAAAATAGAAAGAAATCAAAATTTTGGAGACATCGTTTAATAAACTTGTGACATCAAAGCCGAAATAGTAATTCGATGATAAAACCAAAATCATACAAATTGGGGAAAAAACCCAATTCGAAATAGATAATTCCAAAAGTGAAAAGCTATGAATCGAATTCAATTTCATTACGAGAAGTATGAAATCACAAAGGTTAGAAATTATGAAACACTATTACGAATTGGGGAAATTATACAACAAGCATCATTCCAAAAAATCGAAATTACAATAGTAAATTTCGAGGGTTAACGTTCTCAACATAAAAACTAATAATATTCTAGAAGGGTAGGCGGGAATAATACCTGACCTCATTTCTCTGGTCGTGAATATTACCAGAAGGAAGGAAGGAGAGTTCGAAAGGGTTATGATACCTCCTATCAGAAAAATTAACAATTTGTATTTTATAGAGTTGAATGTATATATATAAGAATAAAAGGAATGCGTAAATTTTATACCTTGAATAATGGAATGAAGGTTCATCACCTGTAATAGTCATTTATGAATGATGGAAGGTGATTAAAAGAGATAATGATGCCATCCGTGGAGGTCATACGGGATGCAGATATAAAAAACAAGAGAATAATAAGAATACCCTCATTCTACTCTCAGTAAGTCGTGCACAAACCTCTAATGGGGTATACTTCTATGCAGAGAGCTCTCAAAGACAAAACACAGACAAATGAAAATGCAAATGAAAACCCATAAACCCTAAAGGTAGTCATTCAATGTATGGAGGAGTGTGGACAAATCTCCACTGTTTATGAGAGTGCAGATCCGTCATACAGGTGTCGCGAGAAATTAATTAACCCATTTGATCATCAGGTGCAAAAAATACTAGCATTAAATTGGTGAAGTAGACGAGAAGATAAGGGCAGAGTGAGATTTAATTCCCTCTGACACCGTCCCATCACTATACAGTAAAATATTTATGTCATTCCAGTGAATTAAATCCGAAGTTAAACGTATGAAAATTCAAATTGACATTATGGAAGATCTTCAATATTCATTGCATATAATTGAAATGGTTAGGAACCTTTTGAGGAGTAAATCCATGGAGTATACATATATATTAGGTCTAATATATATATATATATATATATATATATATATATATATATATATATCATAAATGCTTATATGGTATAGGGATATACACCTAGGTGTAATATATATATATATATATAGATATATATATATGCATCATAAGAACTTTACATCGCTGGAAAATCTATATATATGTTAGGGTAATATTTAGAGGTTATATATATAGATGTTGTAATATATATAGAGAAAATATTTTTTAATTAAATAATAAGAAAAATTATATACATTAGTATATCAAAAATAAAATACTATTCCAAGAGTATAAATAAGATTGAGTTTTGGTCCTATTAGGAATAGGAATTAATAAGTTATGTTATAAATTAGTTCAAAATACATAGGACCCATATGTATATAAATCAAAGAAAGAGGAGTCCTTTTGTAAATAAATGGAATAATATACCTTTAAAAAAATTATGGCAATGAATGTATTTCAAAAATTAAAATTTAGAAATACATGAACGTATAAAGTCAAAGGAAGGAAACAATTCAAAACAGAAACAATCTGTAAGGTTGTACAGTTAATGAAGATAGTCAATGACGAAAATGTCAGATAACAATTCTGAGCAATACTAGAATTACTATAAAAATAAAAATAAAAATTGGGTCAAATGGAGATGTTACAAATGGTACCACGATCCATGTTGAAAACTTTGGGCCTATGTGTCCCAACACAAGAAATATTTTCTATTTTGATAAAAAAGTAATAAATTTTTTGGTGAATACTAATTTTTTTTTTGTACAGTGATTGAAGAGAAGAAATAGTTACAGCTTTTGTTATTAATAGCGATGAAGAGATGTACGTAAAAATGGGGGGTGAGGGAGACCCACCAGATCAAAATTCTCAAATGTTGGAAATGATAAGGAATATGCAGCACAAAATGATTCAGCAAAGAACTAGCAATGAATGGTTGCATCAAGCCAATAATGAGCAAGAGAGGTTGATAAGGGAATTAAACTCCAAGTCTAGTCATCAAAGTGAAAACCAAGCAAGAAAGAGAAAATAAATTGAACCAAACTTAGAAGGGTCTGAGAGTGGGGAAGAATCTGGATCCAAATCCAAAAAAAAAGGAGTTGCAAGGGGAATTCTGCAAAATCAAACCTCCAACCTTTGATGGGGAAAATGAAGAGGATGTGGAATATTGGCTCCTGAACATGGTCAAATACTTCCACGTATATGAATACAAAACTAATTTGAAATCCAAGTTGACAATTTACCAGTTGCAGGGTAAAGCCACTCTTTGGTGGTAGGAGAGAAAAATATTACATGTGCTTGATGAAAAAAACGTTACATGAGAATAATTTCAAGTGAAGCTGAAATATAGATACCTTAGTGAGAGGTATTATGATGGTAGAGTGAAGGAATTTCATGAGCTGAGACTTGGACAACTCACTATTGATGAATTTTTTACAAAATTTACAAATTTACTTCTCTATGTGCCTTACATCAAGGAAGAAAAGGCCAAAGTATAGTGATTTATAAATTTCCTACCAACCATCTACAAAGAAAGAATTGAATTTGATAATCCTAAGAAAATGGATGAAGTTGTTCGAAAAAGAAGACTGTGCTACCAGATATTTAAAGGCAGAAACAATCAGCCGAAAATTTGGCAGAATAAAGAGAAAGGGAAAGGTGAGTCAAGCATAAAAATAATTAGGATTATTACTATCTATAAAAGCTGAAAAATAGGGATATTATATATATATATATATATATATATATATATATATATATATATATATATATATATATATTCTTATCCTATTCTCCATAGGTAGTAGTGGAACTATTCATATAACAGTTTTAGGCCTTGTAATTACTAATTTAAAAACCAAATGTACCTATCATGACCCAATTTAATCATTCATTGACCGACCTCTCGACATCAAATTAAATTTGTTTGCTTACATGAATAGTGACTAGTGGATGCTCATTACGCGATGATAATTTTATCACCTCACCTTTACTCACACCTTGGAAGTTGTCACATTGTCCATAGTGATGTTCACGTGGCACCTTAAACTTATTTGGTAACCATTCAACTATCCCAATTCCCTCGTGAATATCGACAACCAGGCCCATCCTCACAAACCCTATTCACCATTTCTCCATGGTAGCGCCATGGAAGGTTACAGGTTTAATCCACTAGTTTTCAACGAATCTAGACTCGAAAATTGTTGCATGGTATTGTGAGCCAATTTCTGACATCCTCGTACAGGTACTCACTCAAGTAATTGTTTCAGGGTTTTACAACCCTCATTAAAGGTTTTTGTTCCTTCTCAAAGTTGCTTTTTTTTACCATACCTCCTCCTTGCTGGTGGGTTATTTTATGAAACAATAATAAATCTAACTATATGATGAATGTGCATGGTTTTCTATTGCATGCTCCCTATTCACACTCGTGCTTGTAGACACTTCAAAATATCGACTCAAAATATTGGTTGTTCTTTGTTCCTCACAAGTAAAGCTAAAATCTTTTTTGGTTTATGTTTACTCTACATCAGAGCTACGTTTTACAGGGTTCCACATAAACCCAGTTTTTTTCAACTAGTTGTATTGTTTCCCTCTTTTCCTTACCCCATGTTCTTATATATACCCTTTTATTTAAATCTACAAGTATCTAAGGAGATCTTAGGACTTTCTCCCCACTTTTAGGTAAGGTTACTTTATTTAATTTAATATTGTTCCTCTCCATTAATTTTAGTTCTTTAATTGCTTAATTCCAAATGAGGATTTATGTTCATTCCCCTGTAGATATACGTTGGTTGTGTTCATTGTTCAAATCACTCTTCATATCATGCCGAGCGTAATTCCCATGTTGACACTTCCTCACTGCCTTGCAAATTTCAAGTCAGAGACATTACCTTCTTCTTAGTGGTTTTGGATGTAGAGGATGACTACGATGTTCCTTAAATATTCCCTGGATGGTAGGGCTATGCAGTGCATTCATTTTGTATGATATTTAGTAGTCGTGGCCTTATATTAATGATTGGTTCTCTCTTAGAAAAATGGAACCGCCATACGTGAGTTTTAAGTCCAATATGTAATAACTTAGTTTTGTTTCCTCATTCGCCCATGGTGGCACTAATACAATATGAGCTATAAATATTTGGACGCATTATGTATTAGAGGGTTAATGGTAAAAAACAATTCTTGTAAGGAATGTTCATACTGTTGAGTCTCTCTATCTCTGTCATTGTTTTCCTTTTCCCTTGTTGCTCTGCTCTCATACCCAACTCTAATTAATGAGCCTTAGAGTATTATGTTCACATAATGTCCCAAATTGGGAAACCAATATCTCAGGTTTCATTATGAGCTTTGTTGGCTCTTATTTCCCTTTCTGTAATCCTATAATTTCATAATGAGTTTATAATGAATTTTGGCTATATAAACTTTATGGTTTGGGATTATATACTTGTGGTCATACTGAATTGTAATCATATGTTCTGCTTTTCAGTGGTTTAATGAGAACAATGATGTTCATAATACAAGTCCTCTAGGTATCTAATTAATATATGAATTTCCAATTTATATCAGCCAATAGCTAAATTTTGTGTAAATTAATAATATAATCCTCAACATAAAAACCAATGAAATTAAACTAATGTAAGTACAAGGCACACTAAATTCAAACAATAATGGCTAGAATGATGTCACTTGGAAACTCGACACCCCCGCCCAACCTAAAAATGTTTCCCCGAGTTCACCCCCGAGCTGATAAATTATTTCCTAGAATAAAATGTCCTCTTAAACCCTTTCTCAGGTCTTAAATATGTGTCTTTCATGATAAAGTTTCATTTTAGCAGTGTCCCACTTCTGGGGAGTCTCTTAACGACTTGCCTAGGCCTTTCCCAGAAAAGCTTTCTTTTCTCTCCCACGGTGCTTTTATGTTTTCCAAGTTTAGCATCTTTCTCGAGCTAATCAACTTAATGGATATTTATCGACCATCCATTAAGCTTATATAGAATTTTATTCTAGAATTATTATCGTGAAAGAATTATCCATTCCCATTCACCAATGAGATTTTATTTGACAAGAGTCTTTATTCCGAGTGTCTAGTTTCCAAGTATATATATTCCACTTATTCTTTATTATTGAATATTAATTTACATAAAATTTTTCATGGCCTTCCTCGGATGTGGGTGAAATCTCCAGATCAGGCAAGGAAAGCTCCTCCCATGCTTAGACTGATGTCCCCCTGCAATGCTAGCTCCAACCTGATGCGGAACCTCAAATCGCGAATAATATTTGCCATTTCTCTGCCACTCCTAGCCTCTTGCCACACCACCCATCACGTGCAGGCACACTTGGAATGTCCCTTTCTACCTCTGTGCTCGAATTTAGTGCCTCATGCCTTCAAAAGGCACATAGGCTCCTCAAACTACCATTTCATTTCTGCTCCAGCCAGTTTCACGAGCTCTCTCTTCCATCGTTCCTCCTCTTTTCACCATTATGCTGCTACCATATTGCCACTTCCATCCCTCCCCTTGCTTCGCTCCTACTACTACGTGCCCCCTAATGTGAGCCCCCTGCTGCACGCCCCCCTGCTGCATGCCCCTCCCCCTGTGCTCCTCCCTACTGCGCACCCCCTAATGCAAGCCCCCCTGCTGCGCTCCCCCTTGTTGTGCACCCTCGCACTATGTGGTTCTGCTGTGCGCCCCCCTGTTGAGCGGCTCTGCTACGCACTCCCCTTCTCTCAACCTTGTCTCACAGTCATCTCTCCATCCTTTTCCTGCTAGCCTCTACATGGCCCCACGCCAACTTCAAAATGCCATCAGGTCCAGCTACAGAGGGGCGCTCTTAGGACGCTCTCACCATGGCCATAACCAGCGTCTAGAATCCATCGAAGCCTCCACATCAGGAAGCCATGAAATGTCGGCTACTCAAACGCTTGACAATACTCAAGGGGAGATTTTTTTGCCTCAAGAGAAGCCTAAGGGAAAAAGAGGCTGTAAAAAAGCCACTATTGCACAATTTGAGCTCCCCATACTCCAGAAAACTGAACCGCTTCCAGTTCATGAGCCTTCGGAGGAGGAGAGAGACGTTTGGATTACGAACTCAGATCATGTCTGGACTAGAGTTTACGATGCTAACTATCTTGTTGCTCCCATAGTCCACGCAACCCCTCTTAAGCCTCCTCGTGAGCCCACAACTGAGGAGGAAGCCATTGAAAGAGAATATGGATGCCTAATTGAGGAGGAGGACCATGAAATAGAGGAAGATGAAGCAACTCCATGACTGCTCGGTAGCAAGGTTAATCTCTGATTTTTTTCAACTCGAGACATACTTCATGTATTTTGTTTTCATATGTGTCACCGAATATTTTGTAAAACAATACTGCCTTGTTTGAATCTCTTAAGGGACTGGTTTCCTCCTATGAGGCAGCCCCAAACTTGGTTTATTTTGAAAAATTCCAAGGCAAGGATTGGCTAGGTACTGCTTGTCATCTTTGTCTATAGCCTCTGTAAAGTTTCTTTTATTCTTTTAATATATTTTAGCCTAACTTTCAAAAAAAAAAATCATGGCTTTTCAACCTTTCTACCCAATGACATTCACTATTACCCAAACGATATTCTAACAAACAACTGAGGATATTACAGTTATCCTACATAAAATTTTACATTTACATATTATTTCACATTTTAGTTTTTAATTGAGAAATACTTTATGTTGTTGGTTGAGTGGTATTGACAAGGCATGGTATTGGCCCTTTTTATTGTAGTAAACCCTATTTAGAACTTAATAATTTCCATGGTAAAGTGGGGATGAATATCTATGGTTAAGACTCTTGTTATATTGTAATTTTATTGTAAGTATTATTTTTTATGTGCTTATTAATTCAATTCAAATATGATTATGAAATCATTATAAGGCTTTGATAATGAAGAACTCTAGCAATAGATTTGCATCTTGATCATTAGTAGTTTAGCATTGACCTCTAACAATGACGACCATTAGTTTTAGATTGGTGAATAAAAATTATAATGTTTAACTTTTAAAATTAAATATTTATTTTTCAATTTATTAAAGAAATTACCTTTCAAACTTTTGATTGTTGATAACATGAAGATTTTATTGCACCATTATCATAATATAGTGCAATGTGGATAACTTATAATTTATGGATATGGTGAAAATATTCATACATAATTTTTAGATATTTATGTAATGATTTTTTATTCTTAAACTTTGGGGGAAAATATTCAAAAATAAAATTATTTAAAATAAATCATAATCCATATTCACCATGAGTTACTTCCCACCATAATTTAAGGAATTATGTGTGTAAAAAATTGATATCAAGAAGATATAAATAAATATACATACAAGGGGTACACTTCACACCATTAAGTTTATTTATTCTTAATTATTTTCATAAAAGTAATATTTATTTATTTTCATTATAAATATCTAATTTTTATAAAAACAACTTCTCTTATACCATTTGATCATTATTTTATGGTTCTCCTCCTCTCGTTGTTGTTGTTATTATTATTTAAAAAAATACTATTTTTATAGTGTTATATATTTTTTAAAAATTATTATATTTAATTTATTACCAAATTACTCCATAAGGATTCGATACAGAGAAATGGTTGTAATGGAATGTTTGCTTCAGAGTGCTCGTGCTCTTGAAGATCTGAAATTCAAGTTAGCAGATAAATATTAGGAGGCACAGCACAACCAGATTTTACAAGAATTTTTGGAGCCGTGGAAATCACCATCATCACCCTCCCGGCGGCCTCAGAAAAATTGAAGTCGTTTCCAAATGAACTTTTCAATCTCACCCTCATTGGGCAAGCATTCAGATGCCCTCGTTTACAATACTCTTTAATTATATATATGAAATGTACATGTGCATATTCGGATATTTATGTATTTAAATGTATATTACTATATTAATTTATTTAATGTAAATTACTATGCATTAATGTACTCAATTGTATACACATTACTTTTATGCAAACTAATGTATATTAGTTAAAGTACATTGATGTATAATAATATATATTAAAGTAAATTAACTTACTAGCAGAACTATATTAAAAATATTAATGTGATTGATATAACAAAGACTTCATTAAAAACCCTAGGTTTTCTATTTCCTTGAGCTTTTAGTTTTAATCCTTTGAGTTTATTATTGCCTCGGTTTATTTCTCTTTCAGTCTTTAGTATTAATTTATTGGGTTTATAATCCCTTAGGGTTAAAATTATTCCCTTGCCTTTATAATCCCTTTTGGATTTGGTATTTTACTCTAGAAATATGAACCCTTAGATTAGTAGACCAAATGGATTGATAAAATAAACCGAAGTGAATACAAACTCTATGCTGAATAATATTAGTCCCTTACATTTGTTAGTATGGTTGACCATGTTGATTTCCATATTGAGACAATCCTTGTGACAATGTGACATTGGACGATGGTTGACCATGCTACAATATTTGTCACAATGCAACATTGGACCATGGTTTTCCACAGTTCATATTGAGACAATCCTTCGCACAATACGATGTTGGACCATGCTTGAACATGCTTAACCATGATTAGTTTTCATATCAACTCATTCTTTGTCATAATATGACATTCAACCATGCTTAACCATGATTGACCATGTTTGATTTTATAAAACATTATTGACCATGGAGACCAATATTAACCATGATTGACCAACCTTGACCATGATTGACCATGGTTGACCATGATTATCATATTGAGACAATATTTGTAACCATGTGATATTAGACAATGGTTCAGACAATGATTTATTTTTAGATTGAGACAATATTTGTGACAATGTGATGTTTGTCCATGGTTTACCATGATTGGCCATGGTTGACCATGATTATCTTATTGAGACAATATTTGTCAAAATGTGACGTTAGACCATGGTTGAGACAATTATTGATTTTCGTTTTGATATATCTTTATCACAATGCGATGTTCGACCATGGTTGACCATGATTGAATTTATAAAGCATGGGTGATCATGAATAACCATGGTTGACCATGATTGATATTATAAACCCAAGGGATTATGGTTGACCATGATTATCTTATTTAGATAGTCTTTGTCAAATTGCAACCTTAGACCATGGTTGAGACAATGATTGATTTTTATTTTGAGAAAATATTTGTTACAATGCGACATTCCACCATGGTTGACCATGATTGATATTATAATCCTAAGGGATTATAAACCTAAGGGAATAATATTAAACCCTATGAATATGAACCCTTAGATTAAAAAACCAAACGATTTATATTATGAGCCCAAGGGAATAATAAACCCAAGGGAAATAAATTATAAATCGAAGGTATATAAACCCTACGATAAATATTATAAACCCTAAAATATACATGGTTCACTAGGGTTGGCAATGGTTGATTTCCATATGGAGATAGTTCTTGTCACAATGCAACATTTAACCATCATTGGCTATGATTGATAATGAGTGATTTTCATATCCATAAAATATTTGGAACAATGTGTCATTAGACCATGGTTGACTATGGTTAATACAAAGATTGAAACAATATTTTTCAGTCTGCGACATTTAACCATGGTTAACCTTGGTTGGCTATGATTGACCATGGTGGACTATAATTGATATTATAAATGCAATGGAATAATAATCCCAAGAGATTGGTAATAAAAACCCAAGGGAATAATAAATACAAGGGATTACTACTAAAACCCCTTGGGATTATGAACCCAAGGCAATAATATTAAACCGACAGAACTAATATTATAAAACTAAAGTATATAAACCCTAAGAAAATTATTATAAACAATAAAATAAAAATGGCTGACCATGGTTGTCCATGGTTGATTTTCATATTCAGACAATCCTTCTTGCAATGTGATGTTGGACCATGGTTGACCATGCTTAACCATGGGTAAATTCCATATCAAGGAAATATTTGTCACAATGAGACTTTTGACCATTGGTGACCATGATTCACCATGGATGACCATGTTTGATTTAATAAAACATGGTAGACCATGGTTGACCATCGTTGACCATGGTTGACCATGATTATCATAATAAGACAATATTTTTAATAATGTGACGTTGGACAATGGTTGATAAAATGACTTATTTTCATATTGAGACAATCTTTTTCACAATTTGACGTTGGTCCATGGTTGACCATGACTAGCCACGGTTGACCACGATTGATTTTATAAAACATGGTTCAACATGGTTGATCACGATTGATTTTATAAAAAATGGTTCAACATTGTTGACCACGATTGATTTTATAAAACATGGTTGAGTATGGTTGACCATGATTATATTATCAAAAAAATATTTTCCAAAATATGATGTTAGACCATGGCTGAGACAATGATTGATTTTCATTTTGAGACCATGCTTGGGTGCTAGTTTTGTACATTTTTCCTACACTTATCTTCCTTATTTTGCCTCATAACCATAACCAATGGGAGTATCTTTACCCCTTTTCCTACCTTTTTACCCTAATTCGTGTTGTTTCACCTTGCTTTCGTTACTTTTCCAATTCACCAATTATTATGATCTATTATACCTTTTTATGATTAATTG
Source organism: Pinus albicaulis (assembly GCA_034641835.2). Lineage (NCBI taxonomy): Eukaryota > Viridiplantae > Streptophyta > Pinopsida > Pinales > Pinaceae > Pinus > Pinus albicaulis. The sequence goes on along the minus strand of CM076583.1, from coordinate 281,270,631 downwards.
ATGGTGAATGTATGGAGAAGATCGATGGTCTTTGTATTGTATTTTTAGATGTCATTTATAGCACCAAATATCCTAAACACGAAGTTCACAGGAGCAGTTCAGAGAGTGTTGTTACAGCAAAGAAATGCTATTACTCCTTGCTGTTACAGACTCGTCGGAAAACTGCTGTTGCACTTTGCTGTTACAGATTCATTGGCGAACTGCTGATACAATTGTACCGTTGACTCATCTCATCAATATTGCTTTTGATCTATCCTCTGTCCGTTGCACTACAGCCGTGTTTCCATTATGACAGTTGTAGGAGTTGTTAGCATTGTATTTTTGGGATAACAGCCTAAGGGCAGTTTCGATTGTAATATTTTATTTTCTAGTCAGAACTTTATTAGAAAATGGTTATAATTGTATGTGTTCTATTTTGATCAACATGAGAATCGTAATATTCTAATGCCTGATCTATCCCTGGATTTTCTGATGTACCTACTATATAGTTCTCGGCCCTAGAGGTCGAGAGGTTAGCGGAGAACAACGTTGTTTTGGCTCTGTAATTGTGTTCAAATTAATATAGATTATCCCGTTATTGCTGTTACATGCGTGATTCTATTTAGTTTCCATTAAATTTCCTTCTCTACCTGCGCCCTGCTAGGGAGGAAGGGCCCTCCTTAGTAGGGATTGTAGTGATTAAAGTAGTTGTGTGTATGTAATTGTATTTCAGTTTATGTATCAATAGAGTGATGTTGCTGTTGTTCAGCTGAGAATATATCTACTTCGATTTCAATACTTTATATGTTGTTACACATGTGATAATAGAGACACCAGTTGGGTACTTATTTTGTGGCGAGCTAGACAAATCAATTGAAGTGTGATTTCAATATTGTCGATTCTTTTATTTCTGCATGAGTAATTTATTTCCAACATTTACTTCAGCAACAATTTCTTTTCTCTGAAATTACTTCTGGTTGGTGTATCGGCACAGACAATGCAACTGTCATTGGAATAAACAAACGTCCCTAGATTGATAATTAAATGTGTGTTGTTCAGTCATTTAATAAGCAATTTATATGGTCCAACATTTTGACATTGTTGTCGGGGATGGCAGTGACGATCCAATCAATCAGAGTTGTTTCTAAGAAGTGCAATTTCCGTGTGTTTTCATAGAGTGTCTCCAACAACACGATTTTCAGGCAGTAAGACAAGAGGTAAGAACCTACGCAACGCTCTAACAACCTTGAGCGAGCTCACCAATGTCTTGCTCTGACACTTAAGAATTGAATTTTGGGTGTTTTTTTTAGGGTGCCTTCAGCTATATAGTCGTTGGGCGGTAAGACGAGAGGTAAAAACCTGTGCATCACTCTAACAAGCTTGGGCGGGCTCACTGCTGTAGAAAATGAAGCACTTATAGGATGAATTGATACGCATAGGGCCCATGTGTGCCAGTAGGACAACATCAACATCTACAAACACCCCCCCACTCTACTGACTATAGGAAAGACGGGTCGTAGAAGGAAAAGAATAGCACAGATTTGGGAAGGAAAACATTCTTTGGAGATCTAATTTCAAGGGCAGAAAAGGAACAGTCCATGTCATACAGAGATAATAGGAAGACAGGACCACAAAAAGTAGCTACCATATCAAGGCCTAGACCATCGGTGTCTTCCGTGTCTGGACCTCACCATCCTTCAAACAACATATTCACTCCTGATATCAAAACTCCAGATTCAAAATAACAGTGGAGAATTATTGATCAGGATCTGAGAATTGAAGGACACATAGAGACCAGTGGGGATCAGCAGGGACCTGAAGAAAAATGGTCAGTTGATCATCAATTGGACGCTGGTAGTGATGTTAAACAATTGATCTTGGAGCAGTCTGATCCTTCTATTTGTCAATCTCCAGTGCGCTCCGAGGCTAGTTCATCCCATCAGGAAGAATCAACCATGGGGGACGAGAATGTCAAAACAGATAGCTTTATTACTTTTGAATTCCCAATAGTAGTAACACGGGACGAGGCTCCTATGAAGAACATCCCTTTATCATCCCTACGATCCTTTCAAGGGATGGATATTAAAGATCCTGATACCTTTTTGTTCAAATTTGATGTGTTGTGTAGAGGTTATGACTACACTTTAGATGCCTAGAAGCTGAAATTATTCCCTACTACTCTGAAAGGAGCAGCATTAAGATGGTTCATGAGATTGGGTGCTGGCACAACTCGAACATGGAATGACATGAGAGAGGCCTTCCTCTTTAAGTATCAGGACTATTGCCGAACCAGGGATTTGAAGGATGAAATTTTTTCAGAATTGCACAAAAGGAGGAGGAAAGCCTGGAAGACTATCAGAAGCGATTCCACTACAATTTATAGAGGTCTAAGTTCAGTAGATCCAGAGATTATAAAGCCAATATTCTTAAGAGGTTAAAGAGATGATTATCTGGAACATTTGAACATAGTAGGAAAAGGAGACATATAGCAAGAAACGTTTGATGAGATAATGAAGCTTTTCCTACGTAGCTCAAGAGGATTAGTCAAGGGGAGAGTTTCAGTTCGGGACCCTTCACTTCGGATACAAAATTCCAAAAGTGGAGGGGTAACCAGAGAAGAGATCAGGAACTTATTCGATTATTTTAAAACCGATATCCTTGGCACTCTCTCTGCCCAAATCACTACGGTACAAGTCAAGAAGGAACAAGCGAAAGCTGAAGTAGCCTTAGTAATATTCTGTCCCCAATGTAAGAAGAAACATTTGTAAAGAGAATGCAGACTGAATAGTGTCAGCATGTGCAACATCTCTGAGTTGGCACACTTTACAAATTAATGTCTTGAGTTGCCCAGACTTAAGGTGGTACTTCAAGAATCAAGCGAGGATGTTCAATATTCTTATTTTATCGGATCAAAGAGACCATGGCAGCCGCGACCTATAGGTATGCCTTCATATTTTTCTTCTTTTTATCCTTGGAATAATATTTATAATAGTCAACAGTACCCATGGCAGTATCCTACTCCTTCTTCAACACAATTTCCTTCACCACGGAATCAGTGGCCATCTCCTCCACCAATGCAGTATCCTCCATCACAACCCAATCCTTGGGGTCAGAACTGGAGAGGCAATGGCCAAGGTCCAGTACCCCCTCCAATAGCAATGCAACAGTAGCAGTTACAACTTCCTTCTATTCAGAATCCTACACCTTATGTCTGACCCCAATTACCTGTACAACCTAACCCCAATCCAAATAATAAGGAAGCCCAGAACATGGATGCTTCAGTTACCCTCTAGACTTATCTTATTACTCCTATCGGACTTAATGAGATTCAACTTCATTCAAGGAAAGTAATCAGATCTGAACACACTCCCATTATTATCGAAGAAAGTGAATCACCCAGGAAGGATATGGATGATTCTGAGGTAGTTGTTACACATGTAACAGCTGATGCAACACCCATTGTTACATCTGTAACAACTAGCTCAGGAAGGTATGGCGGTCCTACAGCAGCCAATCCGAGTAAGGCTGGTACATCTGTGGTAGCTGAATCAGCTGTTAGCATTCAGAATCCCCCGTACCCTCAACGATTAACTGAAACTGGGTTGGTTTTACAACCTGAATCCGAATTCCTCAAGGAACTGCAAAATTTGTATGTACGAATTCCGCTATTACAAGCTCTTAAAGAAGTGTCTATCTATGCTAAAATAGTGAGGGATATATGCGTCAAAAGACCAGGGAGGAAACCTAAAGACCTTGCTTCTATCCATGTCATGGGAAAATTGTCCAATCTTATGATTTATCAGCCTTTGTTGACCAAATATAATCACCCAGGGAACCCCACAGTAACTATCCATATTAACAATCATCCTATAACCAATACCTTGATTGATCTAGAGGAAGCTATTAATGTCATGAATAAAGACGTCTTCATCTCCCTAGGACTTCATGGACTTAGACCTACACCTACAGTGCTTGAACTAGCAGATAGGTCCTGTGTTAAGCCCAAAGGAATGATTGAAGATGTGGTTATCACTGTGGCCTCCTGGAACTATCCAGCTGACTTTCTCATTTTACAAACCAAATCCAATCTGGGGGCTCATCCTTTAATCTTGGGAAGACCGTGGCTAGCCACTGCAAATGCATATATTGGATGTAGGTCCGGATCAATGGTTATCTCAGATGGACATGCCACTCAGAACCTGAATCTTTATCCCCCAGCAAAACCTCATATGGATTCGAATAGTCCCTGGTGGGGTGAATTTGAACATGAATCTGATCTTTCCCTACCTCTTCTCACGCTTGGAAAAGCACAATACTTTAAGGATGAAACAAAGGACGATATCATTAATGGTTTTATCAATAATTCACTCCCTGTTGCCTCCATTAGAGATTTGGGAGAAGAAGATGAGGAAGATGATGTAATTATTGAACATTTGAAAACAACTCCACTTACTATCGGCAGTCTCGTTGAAATTGAAACTTGGAAATGTTTAGACATCAATCTTAAACTGAATGTTGAACAAACAGATTGCTGATACAGATGTTACAAAAATACAAAAAGACATTTGCATGGGATTATACTAATATGAAAGGAATCCATCCTACCTTATGCACTCACCGCATTTACCTTAAAGAAGATTGCAAACCTGTTAGACAACCTCAGCACCAAATGAACCCCGCACTTAAGGAGATAGTAAAAGAAGAATTGTAGAAACTCCTTAATGCTAATTTCATCTACCCCATTTCTGACAGTCAGTGGGTGTCTCCACTTGTCATAGTTTCGAAGAAGAATGGAAAATGGAGGGTCTGTGTCGACTGTAGAGAACTTAACAAGGCCACTCAAAAAAATTATTTTCCATTACCATTTATTGATCGGGTCTTGGACACTCTTTCTAGAAAAATTATTTTCATTTCTAGATGGTTTTAGTGGCTATAATCAAATACAGATTACTCCAGAAGATCAAGACAAGACAACCTTTACTTGTCCATGGGGTACTTTTGCATACAGGGTCCTCCCCTTTGGTCTTTGCAATGCACCAACAACCTTTCAAAGGGAAATATTAGGTATTTTTTCTGATCTTTTGAATGATTGTCTTGAAATATTTATGGATGATTTTATACCCTACGGGGATGCCTTTTAGATAGCATTAGATAACTTGGAGAAAGGGGTCAAACGTTGTGAACAAACTAATGTTGCTCTGAGCATAGAAAAATGCCACGTGATGATGACTAAGTGAATTGTGCTGGGACATTTCATTTCAGCAGATGGAATCAAGGTAGATCCTGTAAAAATTGAGGTAATCTCGAAAATTTCGATCCCTAAGACTCCTAAAGAGGTACGTAGTTTTTTGGGACATGCAGGATACTATTGGAGGTTTATAGAGAATTTTTCAAATATTTCATCTCCTCTATTTTCATTGCTGATGAAAGATGCGAAATTTGTGTGGACATAAAAGTGTGAGCAGGCCTTTTTAAAGTTGAATAATTGTGTAACAACATCACCTGTTTTACGAGGACCAAACTGGGAATTTCCATTTCAGATTGCTACAGATGCATCTAACATGGCTGTGGGTGTTGTTTTGGGGTAGTTGGAGGATAAGAAGCCTTATGCCATTTATTACATCAGCAAGAACTTAACTCTAGAAGAACTTAACTACACTGTTACTGAGAAAGAATTCCTAGCAGTAGTGCATGATATCAACAAATTCCAGCACTACATCACCGGGTACCGAGTATTTGTACACACTGACCATACTGCAATTTTATTTTAAATGAACAAGCATGTTACTAGTGGTAGAGTTACATGATGGTTATTGTTGTTACAAGAATTTGATATTACTATTTTAGATAAACCTGGAAAAGATAATGTAGTTGCTGATTTCCTTTCTATATTAACTATAAGTGATGATTGCATTGCTACTGAGGATTCTTTTCCAGACGAGTATCTTTTTGCCATCTCTACTCACTCACCATGGTATGTAGATATAGCCAATTACCTTGTTGCAGGAAAATTCCCACACCAATTGTCTTCCAAGGAAAGAAGGAGGATTATACAACAGAGTGCTACCTACTCGTGGATAGAAGGCAATCTCTATCACACTGGGCCAGATTTTCACATTAGGCAATGTGTTAGAGAAGATGATGTATTTGAGATTTTAAAGGCTTGTCATGAGGAACCTTGTGGAGGACACTTCACTGAAAAGAGGACATGAAATAAAGTACTCTCAATAGGGTACTACTGGCCAACTATATTCCAGATTGCTAAGAAGTTTGTGAAAGGATGTGATAGTTTCCAAAGGATGGGCCAGCCTCTGAAATCAGATGAGATGTCGTTAGAGCCTCAGATAGTAATAGAACCATTCGAGAAAAAGGGTTGTAGACATTGTGGGGCCAATTAACCCTTCATCACAACAAAAATCATACATATTGGTCTGCACCGATTATGTCATAAAATGGGTCGAAGCAAGGGCACTAATTAGAGTAGCAGAACAGGTTGTTTCAGACTTCCTGTTTCAAGATATTTTTGTTCGCTTCGGGATACCAAGAGAGATAGTGACAGATGGGGGTCCTCAGTTCACATATCATTTGATCAAGAAGTTGGTTGAAAAGTATGGAATTCATCACAAAATCACCACACCATATCATCCACAAGCAAATGGTCAAGTAGAAAGCATCAATAAAGTCATTGATGGAATTTTAACAAAGACAGTAGCCAGCCACCGAAGAAACTGGGCTGAGAAACTTCCAGAGGTACTGTGGGCTTACAGGACAACATGGAGGAATACTACAGGCTTCTCAACATATGAACTGGTGTATGGTAACAATCTCTTATTCCCCATAGAATTTTAAATAAAGACATTAATAACAACATTGCAGGTCAATTTGGATTTGAGTACAACACAAACTCAAAGATTGTACCAGCTCAATGAGTTGGAAGAGAAATGGTTGGCTGCCATTCAACAGACATAAATCATTCATCAGCAAAGAGCCATATTAAGAAGAAAATTTTCCAGAAAAGGAGATTGGGCTCTTTTGTATGATTCAAGGTTCAAAGATTTCAAAGGCAAGCTCTACACCAAATAACTAGGTCCTTACAAATTGTATACGGTCTTTGACAATGAGACTGTACAATTGGTCACCATTGACAGTGCTAAGACATCGTTATTGGTTAATGGGCACCGCCTAAGGTTATATCATCAACCCACTTTGAAGGAATAATTTGTCAACATTATCATGGACTCTGATCTTCATGCTACAACAGTAAGGGAACATTCTCTTGTGCAGCCTTAAAAGTTGAAATTCCAATAAGTGCAGTAGTTGAAAACCACCTTTGTGTGTTATTTACTTTTTTGTTTATATATATATATATATATATATATATATATATATATATATATATATATATAATAACAAAATAAAATAAAAACATAAATAAATCTAATTGTGAAAACCCCTTTCTGGGGCACAGTCAACCAACCAGTAACATCTGAAAACCACTCTTGTGGTGGCTGTTACACCCATGCTTTTCTTCCTATAATATCATCTTCCCTTTTTTATCTATTTCATAGGATGATGGTATTCATGCAATTTCATTTTCTGTACCAATTTCTTCTGATTATTATGTTTTTTTAGAATAATTTAAAAGTTGTCTTGGTTGTTAGACATGTAACAGCTGACAGCCACGAATACTATTCTTTATGATTAATTCTATAAACAACAATAACCGTGATGGCGAAACACAACAACACGAACGTTTCAAGCAGGATGCCATCAATTCAAGTCTTCCTCCACGTCACCTCAGATATGTCATTAAAAAGGTAAATGATTGTCATTGATGATTCTGTGATTAATTGGCAAAGTAATGATGCTCCTGTGACGGCCATGGGCGGTCGTCACCATTAAAGTGGGGGAGGGGATATGACTTGGAATCATTGCAAAAAGGTTGTAATCATAAATATTTATTAAATTCGCATGCACCTAATCAATAAAAGAATTGCTAATGATGACCGAATCTAGTTGGAAAAGAGCATGTGTACGAAATCCCATTACTTTCCATGATAAGCCATTTATGAATATTAGTGTAGGGTATGATTCGGTAAATCCATGAAAGTCGTCACCTTCCATCAACCTCGTCAACTGAAACCTTGCATTCTCATTGTAAACTCGTTGATTGGGATAAGTAGAGGTGCCGAGCAGTAGCTAGTTCAGAGACACAGTGATGTTAGAGCAGGACTGAACAACAAACAATGATATTACATGGTGGCCGAACATTAAGAAGCAAATTTAGAAACAAACAACAGAGATGGGTGGAGCAGCAGTCAGGCATAAGCCTGATTCCATGGATGCCCTGCAGAATTGCCCAGAAGCTTACCATATATTCAGAGATGCTGGATGGGTTGAGCTTTTCCAGAAGCTTGAAGGCTCAGATGAGGCAATGGAAATTGAATTTGCTTAGAACTTGAACAATAATTAAACTCGAGTAAGGGGCATGCAAGTGGAGGTGACTGAAGAGGTAATTTCCCAGGTAACTTCATTACTAGTAGAGGGGCAGAGATGGTTTAACAGAAAAATCAGTGACCCCTCCTTGAGGATTTCATAGTAGGGGAAGAAAAACTGGAGAAGAAAGGAAGAGGAATTGACATATTGTCATATCCTCATCCTTGGGAAGACGTTGCCTTGGGGTTGATCAAATATATCACTTGCGAGGGAAGATCCATGATAGTGTTCAACTATCACTTTCCTCTACTTAACCACCTTTGGCACCAACAAAGAATCAATCTTCCATTCTATTTGGTAGGGAACATCAAGCATATGGCGGCATCAGTGAAAACAACAGCACACCCGGAGGCATGTGTGACTAATCACGGACTCATTAAGCTAATCGTGCTGGATTCCATAGGCCAACAAGGAAAAAATTGGGAATAATTCAAGAGAAAAATAACAAGGACAATCTGGGGGAAACAGACCATGACTTCAGGAGGAAGTCAGGCAGAGGTGGAGACCTAGAATCGGCCTGCTAGAGTTAGGATTGGGAAGAAGCCTATTGATGAACCAATTAGGGACAGGAGATCGAAACAAAGAGTGAAGGTTAGAATACCTGCAGAACCTTTTCCCACGGCCGATAAGAAGACGAAAGCAGAATTTTTAGAAGAGGAAAGGTAACCTTCCTCATCAGGTAAGGATGAAACCAATGCTTTGTTTTTATAAATTGAAAATCTGAGAAAGGAAAACGAGAAATTTAAGTGGAAATTATCTGAGGGGAAGGAAATCTCGGTGTCCGTATGCATGACATGTTTTCAAGACTTAACAGCATTGGGATATAAGGCCTGTAGAGAAAATATAAGCCCAATGGAAGTAGAAACAGAACAACAGGAGGCTGTTACATAAGAACCTGTTGATGATACTATTGTTACACAAGAACCAATAGTTAAAGCAGAGCCTCCTGTAATAATCGACTTATAAGCTGACCCAAAAGAACCTGTGGAGGCCACTCCTATTGTAGAAGAAAAAACAATGGACACAGAGGCGACTTTAGGTAAAAAAAAAGGGGCTGACACACAAGAACCCACCGAAGAGGCTGTTGTTACACAAGAAATAGCAGCAGAGGTGGAACAACCCCATGAAGCAAAGGCTGGTACACCCATTGTTGATGAAGGTATTGAATGTAGGAGAACGTCGAGTCCCATCTCGGGATGGAATTATGAGAAACTCCTGTTAATTTTTGAGTTACAAAAATGGAAATAAGAACCAATCTCCCTTTGAGAAGGGATGATTTCGCTAAAGGAACATCAGAGAGAAATAGACACTTTACATGAAAGATGGATGGAAGCAGAGTTGAAGAAAGGGTGGGATAATTACAAGAAGAAGGAATCTCTAAAGAAACAAGAATAACAGATGTTGTTGTTACAGGGGCAGATTCGATACATCACCATAGATAAGCAGAAACTTCATGACCTTTCCCTCAACTTGTTGGGTTGTAGGCGGCCTTCTCCATCCTATCCTATTTTTCTGTGGGAATGTTACTTCTTGTTTCAATTGAAAGACATAATGGAGGACATACCTTATTTATGTTCTTCCACTCGTACGTTTCTGGATGTTTTCCATGCCTCCAATTTTGATGATCAAAGTTTGCTGTGTGAATTATTTTTACACAACATTATTTGTGAACATGTGAGTATGCAGATGGTTGTGACAATATTCTCTTATATGGGAGATCTTAAATTAAGGGCTTTTTTGTCCTTCATGAAGAATCAGATTGAATGGCATCTAGCCATTAAATCTATGGAGACTAATGAGGAGAAGACAACATTGTGGGTTCGGGCAGAACCAGGACGAGCTGCTGAGTTGAGATGAGAATTCATGTAATATTCCCAATTAGCCCAAGCTAATGGGAATATACAATTTTGTTTCACTTTCTTATTGCAAGAATAAATGTGTAAAGGAGGACAATAAAAACTCCTAAAAACAATGAATAAATCAATGCCTAATGTGAACAAGGTTAAATTTGGGCTATTCTAATAAAACACCCTCATGTGTGGAAGGGATTGAGTTGTTTGACTGGGTCAACCATGACCAAATCAACAATTTTTTCTAGATGTAGTGAACCTCCTAGATGCACAGTGCAATTTTAGAAGGAGGATACACATGTGAAATGAGCTAAATCATTGAGATGGTTTAGGGTTTTGCAAGATTTCCATCTTATAAAAGGAGGAGGAGGACAACATAATAAAGTTGTTGAACATATTATTTTGAACAATTTGTCTGTTTAGACATTTCTCATTCTCTTGGCTGTTTAGCAGAGAATAGTGTTGTTTAGCACTAGATCGGGAATCCCACCTCCTTCTTTGAGTAGCTCTTGAGGGAGTCTTGCATTTCTTGTCCAATATCAAGCATTTGGCCAAGCTTTTATTCCAACTACAACACATATCCTGTTGAGGGTTTGGTTGTATTTGTAAGCTGCAAAAAGTGGAGGCTAGATCTATTCAGATCTAGACCATTCTAGTGCCTCTTTTCAGTGGGAGAGTCTTCTATCCCCCTGAAAAGAGAGTATTGGATCATTGGAGCTCCAGATATATACCTTGGCATCAGGAAAAACTATTCTTAAATCCTACAGCGCAGTACATCTTCCTATACTGTGTTATTTTCAAAGAAGAAGTTGCAGGGATTTTTGGCACAATTTTGGGAGAGAGATCTCTAGTGTTGGGAATCTGCCCTTCACTGTGGTGATCCGTGGATTACAGATCTAATCCATGTTATATTTAGATATGATCTGAATACTCTTGTATTTACTTCAGAATTTTTTTAATCATTTTATAGATTTGTTGCATAAGATCTCAGATCTACTCCATGTACTTCATGTTTTGCTCAAAACCCCAAGGGGCATTTGTAGAGGAGCCTTTCTAGTGTACAGATCTGATATAGATCTAAATTTTTTTACACAGATATACTGTAGATCTAAAGTGTAATATACTATTATTTAAGCCAATAAAAATAATGTTGTCAAGTTGGTTTAGTCATCTTCTATGGTTGCAACACCTCTCTCTAGAGGATTTCTTCATATAAATCCTTCTATATTCTGTTCTATAATGTATGGGCTTCAATATAACTCTGATTTGCTGATGCATAAGTAAATATTGAACCTCTTTATTGGCCTCCTACTGCTATTAAGCCAAACTATGTTATTTTCTGAGCAATATTATTTTGTGTTGCTGTAGTCCCTTCCTTGGGCATTTTTCAAGGCATACTAGGTGTGGGAGACCTATTTACCTCACCTAGGATGATTTGTTTCTGATCTTCTCTTGGATTTAGGTCTTAGATTGTCAGATCTAAGGGATCCAAGGGCTGATTTTGATTTTTGTAGCATACATTTATGAAAAATGTGTTTTTCAGACATGTATTGCTGACAGTCCCATTTTTGGATATTACAATTCAGGAGAATACTGAGTACCCCTGGGATTAAAGAACTAGCTACCACTTATAGAAGAATAATTGTGAATTTCTTCCTTAATCAGTTTGCAATGATGAAGAGCCGAGCTTTGACAGGGTGCTTAAAACGCATAGAAGCCAGTAGTGCTGAGATATTAAAGGGAGATTTGTTCTCATTCCAAAATTTTGTGGTGGCTGTTACACATGTACCAACCTATGCACAGATTGTAAAATCCCTTGGTGCTTTGTGGCTGGGATTGAAGTTCAAGTTTCCTTTGATCTGGTTTCCCATTAAGGATTACCAAATCAATTACAAATTGAGTAAGTATGATTCAGAATCCTGGGTAGGGCAGTTGATGGCCAATCAGGGATACAGGTCTGCAGATGAAGACACAGCTAGTGCTTATGATCTCACCGACATGCACTGAAGGTATTCCCATGAGATATGAGTTTGCATGAGGACATGCAAGTATTTCAATTGGGGGGAGATGTTGGGTGCTAGTTTTGTACACTTCTCCTACACTTATCTTCCTTATTTTGCCTCGTAACCATAACCAATGGGAGTATATTTACCCCTTTTTCCTACCTTTTTACCCTAACTTGTGTTGTTTCACCTTTCTTTCATTACTTTTCCAATTCAACAATTATTATGATCTATTATAACTTTTCATGATGAATTGATGGTGAATGTTTGGAGAAGATCCATGGTCTTTGTGTTTTCTTTTCAGATGTCATTTGTAGCACCAAATATCCTGAACACAAAGTTCACAGGAGTAGTTCAAATAGTGTTGTTACAACAAAGTGATGTTGTTACACCTTGCTGTTACAGACCACCTGCAAACTATTGTTACACTCTATTGTTACAGAATCGTTGGCAAACTCTCGATACAGTTGTACCGTTGACTGATCTCGTCAATATTGTTGATGATCTTTCCTCTGACCATTGCACTACAGCTATGTTTCCATTATGATATCTGTGGGAGTTGTTAGCATTGTATTTTTGGGATAACATCCTAAGGGCAGTTTTGATTGTAATATTTTATTTTCTATTCAGAACTTTATTAGGAAGTGGTTATAGCTGTATGTGTTGTATTTCGATCAGCATGAGAATCGTCATATTCTCATGCATGATCTATCCCTGTATTTTCTGTTGTAACCACTATATAGTTCTCGGCCCTAGAGGTTGAGAGGTTAGCGGAGAACATCATTGTTTTTTCTTTGTAATTGTGTTAAGATTAATACAGATTATCCTGTTATTTCTGTTACATGCGTGATTATATTTAGTTTCCATTAAAGTTCCTTCTCTACCTGTGCCCTGCTAGGGAGGAAGGGCCCTCCTTATTAGCAGGGTTTGCAGTGATTAAAGTAGTTGGGTGTATGTAATTGTATTTCAGTTTATGTATCAATACATTGTTGTTGTTGATGTTTAGATGAGAATATATCTGCTTCGATTTCAATACTTTATATGCTGTTACACATGTGATAATAGAGACACCAACTGGTTACTTATTGTATGGAGAGCTAGACAGATAAATTGAAGTGTGATTTCAATCTTGTAGATTCTTTTATTTCTGCATGAGTAATTTATTTCCAACATTTACTTCAACAACGATTTCTTTTCTCTTAAATTACTTTTGTTTCTTGTATCGACACAGATAGTGCAACTATCATTGGAATAAACAGACGTCCCTAGATTAATAATTAAATGTGTGTTGTTCAATCATTTAATAAGTGATTTATATGGTCCAACAACCATCTTCGTCACAATGTGATGTTTGACCATGGTTGACCATAATTGAATTTATAAAACATGGTAAAATGGTTGAACACGATTGATATTATAAACTAAGGAATTATAAACCTATGGGAATAATATCACACCCTACGAATATGAAACCTTAGATTAATAAACCCAAGATATTGATATTATGGACCCAAGGGAATAATAAACCCAAGGTATATAAAACCTAAGATAAATATTATAAACCCTAAAATAAACATCGTTGACCATGGTTGATTTTCATATGGAGACAATCGTTGTAAAAATGCAACGTTGGACCATGGTTGACTATGCTTCACAATGTTTGATTTTCATTTCAAGACAATATTTGGCACAATGCATATTTTGACCATGGTTGACCATGGTTGATTTTCTTATTGAGACAATATTTGTCACAATGCAACATTTAACCATGGTTGACCATGGTTGGCTATGGTTGACCATTGTTCTATTATAAATGCAAGGGAATAATAAACCCAAGAAATTTGTATTATAAACCCAAGGGAATAGTAAACCCAAAAGAATTTGTGCTATAACCCATTTGGATTATGAACCCAAGGGAATAAGCCTTAGGAAATAATATTATACCCTGGGAATATGAACACTTAGTTTAATAATGCAAAGGGATTGATATTATGAAACCAGGGGAAAAATATAAACAAGGGGAAAAAATTATAAACCTAAGGTATATAAACCCTCACATAAATATTTTAAACCCTAAAATATACATGCCTGAGAATGATTTATTTCCATATTTAGACAATCCTTATCATAATGTGGCATTGGACGATGGTGGAATATGCTTCACAATTAGTAATTTTCATATCGAGAGTATCTTTGGAACAATGTTTCATTGGAAAATGGTTGACTATGATTGATTTTCATATTGAGATAATATTTGTCACAATGTGACATTTGACCATGGTTGAACTTGGTTGGCTATGATTGAAAATGGTTGGTCATGATTGATATTATAAACCAAAGGGAAGAATAAACCCAAGGGATTGATATTGTAAACCAAAAGGCAAAATAAACAAAATGGATTAATACTAAAACCCCTTGGGATTATGACCCCAAGGGAATAATACTAAACCCAAGGAAATAATATTCTAAAACCAATATTTATAAACCCTAAAACAAATAGTATAAAATCTAAAATAAATATGGTTGAACATGGTTTTCCATGGTTTATTTTCATATTGAGACAATCCTTCTCACAATGCAACGTTGGACCATGGTTGACCATGATTCACCATATTTGATTTTATAAAACATGGTTGACCATGGTTAACCAACGTTGACCATGATTGACCACGGTTGACCATGATTATCATATTGAGACAATTTTTGTAATAATTTTGGCCCATGGTTGAGCCAATGATTGATTTTCATATTCAGGAAATCTCTGTCACAATGCGACGTTTGTCCATGGTTGACCACGATTGATTTTTTAAAACATGGTTGACAATGGATGACCACAGTTGACCGTGATTATCTTATTGGTAATATCTTTTTCAAAATGTGATGTTATACCATGGTTTAAACAATGCTTGATTTTCATATGGAGAAAATATTCCTCACAATGTGACGTTTGACCATGGTTGACCATGATTGAATTGATAAAACATGTTTGACCATGATTGATATTATAAACCCAAGGGATTGTATACCTAAGCGAATAATACTGAACCCTAGGAATATGAACAGTTATATTAATAAACCTAAGGGATTGATATTATGATCCTAAAAGAATAATAAACCCAAGGAATAAAAAATATAAACCCAAGGTATATAAAACCTAAGATAAATATTATAAACCCTAAAATAAAAATGGTTGATCATGGTTGACCATAGTTGATTTCCATATGTATACAATCCTTGTCACAAAGATACATTGGACCATGGTTAACTATGCTTGAAAATGATTGATTTTCATATCGAGAACATTGCATCATTGGAAAATGGTTGACCATGGTTGATTTTCATATTGATACAATATTTGTCACAATGTGACATTTGACTATGGTTGACCTTGGTTGGCTATGATTTACCATGGTTGACCCTGATTGATATTATAAACGCAAGTGAATAATAAACACAAGGGATTGATATTATAAATAAAATGAATTAATAAACCCAAGGGATTAATAGGATAACACATTGGGATTATGAACTCAAGGGAATAAGCCTTGGGGGATAATATTAAACCAAAGGTACTTATATTATGAACTCAAGGGACTAATAAACGCAAGGGATAAAAATCATAAACCCAAGCTATAGAAACCCTAAGATAAATATTATAAACCCTAAAATATACATGGTAGACCATGGTTGATTTCCATATAGAGACAATATCCGTCACAATGAGAGATTGGACCACGGTTGATGTAATTTCCCCAATTTTTTTTCTTTATATCATGTAATTTTCTTGTTTACTAATCGTCATCCCTCATTTACCATATTAACATTTTAAATAAACTTCATGTATTTTAAGGCTACAATGGTTCTTTAATCATTACTCATTAACTAATACTCTTACTTATAATGTCTTAGCAAGTGGGATCCTTACTAAGTTGAAGGATTCCTAGCTCTTTAATTATTTAAATGCAGCATTCATAGGTTAATATTGCTAACCTATCTTTACATACATTAACCTACCTTCATATATATTAACCTATATCTATACCTAACTCTAATATTTTGCATACCTATAGTCCTATTATGCTATACTCTCTATAATCTTACTCCCATATTAAACATAGGTATGCTCCTACTATTGTTTACATAGGCTTTAACACCCATCGCATAATTCCATTTCACACTTATTATGTTGACCCTACCTCGATGATATGTATCACTCAAATTTAACCATGTGGCATAGGCCATGTGCCCTAGCATGGCCTTCACCATTATCAATGCCATCGATGAACAACTGAGATCAAGGGACAAAGATCTACGACTCATAAACATTAAGAAAACCCTAAGGTTTTTACTTGCCCTTCTCTTCCTCATTATTCTCTTTCATCGCTAGGCTTGTGGCTGTCAACCCTGAGGGAGTTATTTTTCCATTGCTCGAACCTATAACTCAATTCCAAAGTGCCATGGAATCTTGATTCCTCCTTCAAATTGACTCTCTTTATACTTAGTATGGCGGCTGTGGAAAAAATGGTGTTGCGTAGAGAATTTCTTCACCATTGGCCTCAAAGGTAAGAATTTTACAATGATTTCTCTTTGTTTTCTTTTGGTATGTATGCATACTTGTATTTGTTCTTATATTTTCTAGGTTGGCTACTAAATGTCTATTTTTTCTATTGCGAGGAAATCACATAGTGTGTTCAGACTCGACATTAACATTTAGGTAACCTCTATTCTACATTTGTCTATGTTTTATGTCTTTATATATTTTTTTAAATTAGGAATACTAATCTCACTGTGGTTTCTTAATCTACGTAGGAAGGAAACCCTATGTTTCTCTGTGTGATAATTTGGGAAATGGGTAATACTTCTCACCCTTCTCAAAACATTACTGTGACAAATCACTGAGTTAATTTCAGAAATCATCCAGCCCCTTATGTTCTGTACGAGGTAAGTTCATAATTCTAATTATGTGTTTGCATATGATAAATGTTATTCCTATTAGGTTATGGTTTGGTCACTGGTTTTTTACTACAGTCATTATCTTGCTTTGTACGTGCTAATTTACCCATTTGACTATGAATATAATGGAATTACGATCCTCTGTTTGATTAAAATTTGGGCTCTATATTTGATATAGCATTTCGATTATGGGTTGAATATGTCCTTCACCCATGGAATTTTGGGTTACGCACTGCACATTTGATGTGTTTACATTTCTTTTTTATCTAGATTTATTCTCCCTATTTGATGTCTCGGCTCGATTTCAATGTATTTGATAGGTTAATCAAAGTATTATAACCTCTGTTCTATTATGTGTAAGATCACATTTAAAATTTTTCTTTTTAATTGATCATTCTCCCCATACAAAGTTGAGTTTGATTCCTAGTTATTTGAGTATGCTGACTAGATCATTGAATAATCCCTTTTTTATCCTTTTGGTTTGTGGGTTAAATTCTTCTAAATGGCATATGTTGGACAGATTAATGACTATCCCCTATTCCATTAAAATTATGGGTTTATCATTTAATTTTATGGGTTGTACATTTTCAGTGTCTCATCATGCTCATAGAATTATTTGTATTTAAGTAAATTCACTAGAGTGTTGGATAATCTCTATGTTTACCCTGGGTTTAATCCTCTATAGTATTACGCAGAGTATGTGCTACACTTGGCTCCATTTACTTTTGATTTTTTCTTTTTGTATTTTCTCATCGAAGTATATTGCAATTGGAGTTTTTCTCCTTGTACAATTCATGGAAGTTGCGTAAAGAAAATCTGGGTTATTTCCCTTCATACCGCTCAGGGAAATGCGTAAAAAATTTCGGTGCTCTACCCCTTAAGGTTTTCATGCAAATTCATAACAAAGTTTGAGTTCCTCATTCGAGGTGTGGCACAAACCTTCTTACCCTTGTTCTATTTCTTGTTTTTGGGCATTTTTGTACATTTAATCTGGATTATAGTTTCTCCTCTGTGTAAAATTTTAAGTTATGTTCTGAATTTGTAATGTGGGTTGTTTCCATAGAGATTAAATCTTCTTCCTAGATCGAGAATTTGAAGGAGATGAGGATGACACCATATGCTCATATTCCTCCCCCTATAGGTAATTTCAATACCTTATGCAATTTCTGGATTTATTATTTGTTTATTTTCCTATGTATATGTTGGAGGATCCCTTTACTCACAACATTGTTTGTTTTGTATGCACGGGTGGAACAAGAAACATCACGACAACATGATAAGGTAAGGTATCTCTTTGTGCCTTACATAGTAATATTTTTTATTCATTATTCTATTTGGCTCTTCCTAATTTTCGCATTTCTTCTCTCTTACAGGTATGATTTTGAATTATGTTGGTCTGCGTAAAAATCAAGGATCCCTCACTGCCCATACTTACCAACTGTATTCTTCCTCAGTTTGGTTGCATGTTTTTACATTCTTGATCTCCTTCTAGAAAGGATTTGAGTTTTACTTAGCTTAGGGAGGTGTTGTTGCAGTTTCTATGTTCTGGTGTCAGTGCCATACTTGGCCTATGATAGTTGATGCATTTATGTAATATCTTTTATTCTTTTTAATACAGTCTTATATAGATGATTGTGTAATCCCCAAGGATGTATACGTATTATTTAATTGTTGTATTTAGACAGTTTTGTATATTATATTTGGAGATTTGAATTATATTTCATCATCATATTTGTGATGGATGCATATGTACTTTAATCATACTTTCAGATTTAATGAATGAAATCATTATTTTTCATATTGCTTGGAATACTTTTAGATTTTATGAACTTCATTCATCTTTGTTATTGTTCACTATCTTTATTGAATTCTTCAGAATTTTCTTGGATAATAATGGTTTTATTGTTTGGCTTTCTAGTAAATGTTAAATGTATCTATATATTATTCATAATGAGAATTGTAGCTTCTTTCTATACTAGATCATGCATTTACATTTTTTTGTTGTCATAGTAGCCAAACAGATTTTGTTTTAGAATTAAATTATAGGATTATTTGTACTTCTCTCAGTAACTATGAAGTAACATACTTAGTTTTGATTTATTCTTTCCAAAAAATTGCAAATATCAATTTCTAGCGTTATCTTAGTTTAATATCTAAGTTTTCAAGCGCCTGCTATTCATTCTAGCAATGGATTTGTTTTTCTTCTGCTCATATATGAATAGGTAAATTATGTTTATCCTCTTATCATAACCCTTTGTGGGTTTATAATTAAACATATTGTAATTGTATACATCTATAGTACATTATTCTACTATACAGAACACAGTTTTGACAATGTAAATAACACAATATTGACAATGTACAACACATAGTATTGACCCTGTACATAATGTAATATTGACAAAGCATATGTGACTAGAAAACAACATGATTCTAACCGGGTTTAATATAACATTAATCCTTTATTACAAAGAATAGATTTTCTATTAACTTAGACAAGTTGACACTTCTATCCAATACTAAAAGCACAATAAATTGAATATAAAATTTTTACGCATTGCATACCAACTTGTAAAGACAAATTTTCCTCCCAACCATGAGCTTCTCCTTAGATCTCTCCCTCGGGCAGAGATACATTTTCCCTAGTGTTGACAACCCCTTGTCACACTATTTATTGCACTTTTAATCCAACTTTCCCCAACAAGTTTCCATAACAACATCCTGTTATTTTGGGCTGATATTTCCCGTAGCCTAGGCTTTACTTTTGTTTTTTCCACAAAAGTTTGCTTTAAAACTCACTTTTCCTCCACGTTGTTTTTCTTAACTCTTCCCAGTAACTTTCCTCTTTACTGAGGATTTATTAGATATTTTCTTCTATATAATTTAATCTTTGTTTTTGTTTTTCTCCAAAAGTTTTTTTGGAGAATTTGGGAAAGTATGAAATTATATCCTATCCTCATGGATAAGCATTTTTAGATCTTTATTACTCTGTATTTACAAAATTTTCATAATTTTCATAAATAATTGTTAATTAAAATATTTCCACCAACAACATAATTGTTCCATAGGTCCACATAGCCTTTGTCCTATTTACATAAACATAAGAGGTGTAAATTAGGGGTATTACACAACGCCCCCCCTAAAACAAAAAACATCATCCTCGATGTTAGGAGATAGCTCTTGTTATTATTTGAACAATGCTGGGAACACTTCTTTCATTTTTTCTTCTCTCTCGCATGTAGCTTCATCAGGTGTAAAGTACTTAGACTGCACTTTCACCCGAGCTATTGTTCTATTCTAGAGCACGGTTTCTTACTGTCCCAATATACGAAGTGGTTTTGGAAGAAAGTACCCTTCTATTTGCACATGTATCAAAGTCCAGTCAACCACGTGAGAAGGATCATCTAAATGTTTTTTCAATAATGACACATGAAAAACATTATGACCTCTAACATGACTATCATACTGTCTGTTCTATTTCATGCAATGCCTTAGGTCCAAGTACCAGTTTTTCCTCTCGTTGACTCCAACTAAGTGGAGTATGGTATTTTCTACCATATAAAGCCTCGAATGGACTCATATTAATAGATTTTTTATAACTATTGTTGTATGAAAATTCTATGAAATGCAGAAAATCCTCCCACCTGGTGAGTTTATCCATTACATAGATGTGAAGCATGTCCTCTAGTATTTGATTTTTCATTTCATTATGCCTCTCGGTCTGGGGATGATAAACTATTCTGAAATTCAGTTATGTTCCCATCCACTCAAACAATGTCTTAGATAAGGTGGATGTGAACGTTGCATCCCTATTAGAGATGATCATCTTTGGTATCCCATGAAGTTTAAAAATTTCCTTCATAAAAACATTGACCACTTGTGCTACCCCAAAGGTAGATTGCACTGGAATAAAATGTGTAGCATTTGTTATGAAAACAGCTCCAAAAATAGAAGAAAAGAGATATCAACGCTTAGAAATCAGCCACTTCAAGGGGGAAACCTCCAATACATTACATAAATGAACAATTTTTGGATGCTACAAATGACCAAAACCTCCTTCTATATATAGGAGTCCATGGGGTGATAATATAATCCTAGCCGACTTAACAATAATAATGTAAGGGCATAATAATAACAATAGTGGGGTTATAGGGGTACAACAATAACAATAAGGGGGCTACACTAATAACAATAAGGGACTAAACTAGTAATATAGGGACCTAACATGCTCCTCTCCTTCAAAAAAGTATTCTCCTCAACGCTTGAGTAGCTCTGGGTGCTCCTGTATAAATTCTCATCGTCCCATGTAGAATCTTCAGTGGGTAAATTCTTCCACTTGATGAGATACTCAGAAATTCATCGATTTCGTAGTTGTCGAGTTCTTGTATCCATGACTGCTTCAGGTTCCAATATGATTTTTCCTTCCTCATCAAGTTCTGGTAATATTGTTTGAAGTGGAATATTTTCACCTATAACCTTCTTTAACCATGAAACAATGAAAACTGGATGCACTCGTGAAAAATCAGGAAGATCCAATTTTTATGTCATAGTACCAATATTTTGCAACACCTTGTAAGGACCATAGTACTTTGGCGATAATTTATTATCCTTCTTAGCTTGTTTGAGGGAATTTTTCTTGTATGGTTGTAGCCGTAAAAATACCCAATCTCCTACATCAAAACATCTCTCGTTGCGATGTTGATTTGCCTGTTGTTTCATTCGATTTTGTGCCAAATTTAAGTTATCATTTAAGAGTTGGAGAACTTCTTGTTGATGCTCAATGTGATCTTCCACTGCTTGAACCTTAGAATTTTCTCTTAAATATGATGTGATGGATGGTGGATGATATCCATAAAGTGCCATAAATGGGTTTATTTTTGCTGCAGTATGGAAGGAAGTGTTATACCACCATTCAGCGAGAGGTAACCACTTGACCCATTTTGTTTTTTTATCAGATACAAAAAAAAAGAATATATCCTTCCAAACATTTATTCACTATCTCAGTTTGACCATCAAATTGAGTATGATAAGATGAGCTATGAGCTAGTTGAGTACCCAAACAAGAAAATAACTCTGTCCAAAAATTTCTAGTAAAGATGGGATCTTTGTTGCTCACAATAATATTTGGGTTTCCATCTAGCTTTTGAATTGTGTCCATAAATGTAGTAGCAACTATAATTTCTTTAAATGGATGAGATAATGCACAAAAGTGTGCATACTTGGTAAGTCTATCAACTACCACCATGATGACACTCTTTCCTTCAGACTTGGGTAAACCTGTGATAAAATCCATTGAAATCTCCTCCCAACATTGACTTGGAATGGATAAAGGTTATAGAAGACAAAGGGTCTTAAATGTCTCAACTTTATTTTGCTGGAAAACAAAACATTCCGCTACAAACTTTTGAATATCATATTTAAGGCCGTCACAAAAAAATTATTTCTTCACCCTGTGGTAATTTTTTTAAAATCATGAGTGTCCTCCTAAAGGATAAGTGTGCAATTTCAAAAGAATCTTTTGTTTTAGTTGGGAACTCTTACAAAGATATAAGCAATCTTTGTACCATAAGGAATCATTTTTCCAACTAAATGTATCAGATGTACTAGGATCTTGTTGCAAATTTTGAATGAGTGTCCACACTTCTTCGCCCTTCTTCCATTCATCCCTTGCCTCGGTTATCCAATATGGTTGGATAATAGAAATGGCACAAATAAATGCTTCCACCTCTTCATTATTTCTTGAGAGTGCATCTACAACAACATTTAGCTTCCCTTTTTTGTAGATTATTTCAAAGTCATAACCCAACATCTTTGTGACCCATTTTTGCTACTCTTCTGAAGATAGTATTTGTTTCAAAAAGTGTTTAAGACTATCATGATCAATTTTTACCTTGAAGTGTCTTCCCATTAGGAAAGGTCGCCATTTCTTTAGTGCATGTAGTATTGCTAACATTTTCTTCTCATAAATAGCTTTCTGTAAATACTTTCCTTTGATTGGACAACTTTCAAAAGAAATGGGTCTTCCTTCTTGGATTAAAATAGAACCAATTCCATTTCCTGAGGCATCACATTCCACAATAAAGGTTTTTGTGAAGTTTGGTGTAGCTAAGACCGGTGCTAGGCACATTGCCTCTTTAAGATGTTCAAAGGCCTTAGTTGCTTTAGGAGTCCATGAAAATGCATATTTATTCAATAATGTTGTTAGAGGTGCTATTATTCTCCCATAGTTCTTAACAAAATTGCGATAATACCCTGTTAACCTGAGAAATCCTCGCAATTTCTTTAGGGTTGTGGGGACTTTCCATTCCTTAATGGATTTAATTTTGTTAGGGTCCACCTTAACACCCTCGTGAGATACAATATGACCCAAATATTCCACCTCTTGTACTCCAAAGAAACATTTGGATGTTTTTGCATATAATTGTTTCT
Source organism: Pinus albicaulis (assembly GCA_034641835.2). NCBI lineage: Eukaryota > Viridiplantae > Streptophyta > Pinopsida > Pinales > Pinaceae > Pinus > Pinus albicaulis. Next base: position 281,246,921 of record CM076583.1, on the reverse strand, counting down.
CCTGCAATAGTTTGAGCACCCTGTCAACATGTTGAACATGATCCTTCCAAGACCTGCTGTAGATTAGTATATCATCAAAAAATGCTAGCACAAATTTTCTAAGGAAGGGTTTGAAAATGGAATTCATCAACCCTTGAAATGTAGAAGGTGCATTGGTAAGGCCAAAAGGCATGACCAAAAATTCATAATGACCCTCATGAGTTCTAAATGTTGTTTTCAGAATATCTTCAGTCTACATTCTAATTTGATGATATCCTGAACGAAGATACAAGTTGGTAAAATAAATTGATACATGTAATTCATCCAATAATTTATCAATCACAGGAATGGTAAATTTATCTTTAATAGTGAGCTTATTGAGCTTCCTATAATCAGGACACATGCGCAATGATCCATCCTTCTTGCGCACCAATACTACTAGAGCAGAGAAAGAACTTTGACTAGGTTGAATTATACCAGCCTCTAACATTTCTGTAATCATACATTAAATTTCACTCTTTTGGACAAAAGGATATCTATAAGGCCTGATGTTTGGAGGAACACTTCTTGGAATCAAATGAATAGCATGATAATGATCACAAATAGGTGGGAGTCCTTTGGGAGTTTCACACACCTTGAAATGTTTTTCCAAGACTTTTTGGAGATTTATAAAAATAGATGATTTTGATGTTGGAAATTCTAGTGATCATAATTGTGCAATTACGCCTTGTTTTCTTTCTTCAGAAGCTTTGTAATATCCCAAAATCGGGATTTTCTACAACAAATGGAATATCTTGAGATATTCCAAAGTTGTAGCTTCAGCAACTCATGAGCATGGAAATTTAGAACAGATCATTAGATGTAAAAGAACATCTCACTAGAATATATAATAACCTCAACAAGATTATGGCCTATATTCTCCTTCCCAAGTGGGGAAATGCAGCAATATAGGGCATAAAACAATTGTCTTCAGAAAATAACGTTATAAAAGTGAGAAATGGGACTTGGATCCCTTAGAATACATGATATAAAACTCGCATGAAGAATTAGAGGTGAAACAAATCACTCTAGCTCATATAAACAGATCTCCCCAAGTCAATATGCCTCAAATAAGCCCAAACCCCATAGTCTAGCTTATGCAGAAAGTGCTGAAGCAAGGAATGCGTTATTTTAATGATGGTTTATGCAGAAAATGATGAAATAAGTCTGATTTGAGGATTAAATTAATCAAATATCAGATAAATGGAGGTTTAACCTCTCTTACACAAAGAAAAGACACTTGGTAAGGGTTTCTGGCAAAATGCATGTACAAAAGGCAGCACTGCAGAAAATAACGCAGTTTACTGTAGCTCTGTATTAATCATGGCTGAATATAACATAAAATAGTTGAATAATACAGAAAATGGCCATAGTCCCTCTTGTTAGAACTTTCGGAGGGAAATAAACACCTCCTCCTCAAATACTAGGACAAAATAACAGTGTTTAACCCAGCAACAATGCCCCTATAGAAAAAGATGTAGTTTCTGAAGATGACTGCAATGTAGATGTTGCTAGCTAAGTGGCCTTAAGCCAAATGATGAAATGGAAACTCATATCCTTCCCTTTGATCCCTTAAGCAAGCTGATCCAAAGAAAGGATGGAATTCCCGCTTGGAAATTATTTGCACTAAGCAGTGCTGCAACCACAGCTAAACAGCTGAAGCATGCAAGTAGTCTAAAGACCAAAGATAGTTGAATATTGAATGATCTGTTTGATGATATGCCCTCCATTTTATCTTTGGTGAGCCTCCTCACCCCGGACCCCACACATTGTTGAGGTGACTTCCTAGTGAAGATTCCTCTTCAAAACTGCGCTGCCATAGTTGGCTTCCCTCCTCTTTGTAGCAGCGTTGTTGACTTGGTAAACTGGGACTAATCCACCTACAATGCCTCTTTTCACACTAAGGGATCTTCAATCCGGTTCTCATATGTGTGTCTAGGTTGATCCTTGTTCACATTGAGCTAGTTTACTTGGGTGATCTCTTCCTCCTCAAGAATGCATGTTGACTTAGTCAAACTTGACTATGTCCCCATCTATTTTTCCCTTGTTCACACTTGGAAGTGTAAAACTAGCTCCTAAAGTGATCTCCTTCCTTAATAAGGTGGCATTTATTCATATCCTTATTTTTCATGGGCCTCTTTTCCCATTTATTCCTCTCCTAAGTGAAAGTATCAAAATCTAGTATTCCAATTTGCTTGTGTGCAAATTTTGGAATATTACAGTCCTCCCCTCCCAAATGTTGCTTGTCCTCAAGCAACTGCAAGGATTAGACTGAAGAGCATCCTCTTCCCCCTTGTAGCAACCTCATAATATGAAATCCTCCAAGGATCAAGGTGCTGCATCATCAATATGTCTTCAAGTTTCCCCTCCCAAGTGTGCAAGCCATCTATTGGGGAACATCCCAAATAGCTAACTTTCTGTGACAATGAAACAACCATGGAGGCAACAATGGGCTATTTGAAGGTCCTCTTGAAGCATGAGGGCTGATATAGATTGGGATTCATCATCCCCATTCGAATCTTTCCTCCCCAAGATATCAACCAAACAAAATGAGTCACCTTCCAGGATGGCAACTCATGAAGGATCCCTTCCACCTGGAGCTCATGCAGAATAGGTGGGCTGAAAATCTGAACATGGTATATAAGATAGCCTACCCCACGCTGTCTTCCTATCCACTTAAGATGAGTGCAGAGAATATTATGATCTTGGGCTGTAATACTGTTTCCATCAAATGGCAAGAAGGAAGCTAGACCTCCAAAGGTCCCTCTCCCAGCGCTGTGAATCAAGCTGGCCCAAACCATCTCATATATGATGGATAAGAAATCACCACCATATGGAATCCCATCCATCTCATGGTCCTCATCATTAAGAAACAAATATTTTGCTGTAGAGGCCATGTCTCTTCCCATGCTCCCCTTAGAACATGTAATGCAGAAAGTGTGGGGGTGCTCCTCCCCCAAGAACACATCCACCCCATGTGTTTCTTCTCCAATCATGCTCCTCATAAAAGCAAGAATAAGATCAGCAAATAGGATCATGATCAACATCATAATGAAAGAAAGACTGAAGGTTTTATGTGGTGTTGGAGGGTACCAACAGTCTCCCAAGTGGTCACAACGTAGTCTTCCCCACTGTAGCTTCAGACAATAGCATGGCAAGTTGTTTCTCGAAAGATGGCTAATTGTGTAAGTCACCACATCTACTAGCAAATAGTGGATGGCTGAATGTATCAACTAAGCATACAAGGATTAACCAAACATTTTCCCCAGATAATATAGTAGATGGTTGTCTCCATCATAATAGTTGGCCAAAAAGGGTCCATGGAGCCTAAAGAGAAACTTGCCCCATTGTAGAGAAATGCACTGCAAGGAAATGGTAAGAGTATACAAATATTGTGTTGAACAATCAATTAATGCCAAAACAGAATTCTTATCATGTAATGAAAGCAGGATGGTGACTAAATCCACAGATAGATCCTCGATAGTGGTATGACATATCCATATAAAGAGGAATGAACCACATGCTGCATGAAAATCCTCCTTCTCATGCTTGGAAATCCAAGTCAAGGAGAAAATACCACAATAACCAATGAGTCCATCCACCACTGTACCAATCTCACCTCCTCTATGCCCACCAAGTGCATCGAATATGAAGTGATCCTGGGAACACTCCATCAAAAATCTCATGCTCCAAAGTGACATCGTTGTTGGCCTATGCAAATAGGCTCCTGCCAACTCGTAAATCCATCCCCTGACATGTTCAATGTCAAAGAATTATCTCATAATGTTGCCATCTCCTCCCATTGCAACATCATGCAAAATGTGAGAGAAACTCTGCCCTTGCTCTCTCTCAATCCTCCAAAGCAACAATTGTCTTTGTTGCCTCCTCATACCTCCATCATACAACCCATGTGGTGAAAATATCACATCATAATAATGCTTCCACACTCCCTGCCATATGATGCAAGTACCCTACCCAGTTCCTCTTATCCTCATACCCTTGAAAAAAGGATATGTCTCATGATGGCCAAACTCCCTCAAGAGTAGCCAACGCAGTTTTGCCTCTTGCAGACCCGTATCATAGATTTGCAAGAAGCTCTCTAGCTTCTTGCTCTCTATCCACATCCACTTATCCACCAATGGATGCCTCCTACCATTCTCCATCTTGGTACTCCTCCAAAGAAGATTACCATCCTCCCATATCATATTTTTCTCCTTGCATTCCATGGGATGCTGAAATGCAACTCCTTGGAGACCCCCTAGAGAATATCTCTCATCGATGATCATCTTGAACCCATAAGGATCCAAAGGGGCTAAAGGCAAAGCCTCCTTGCTGCTACCTCTTGACAGCACTGTAACCCTCCTCCAGGGTCTTTTCGCTATCTCATGTCTCAACTCCCGGATGAACATTTGACTCTGCATGAATTTGTTTGGAGCAAAGTTCACTCCATCCTCCAAGAATTCACACTCCACCCTCAAGGGTTGTGTGCAACTTAAAAAGGGTCCATGAGGATGATGGGTCATTTTTTCCTTGAACCATTCAAGCTTGCACAGCGTAGTGCAATCCTGTTGCTCTACCTCAGCAATAGTGTTTGATCCTGAGCCATATGAAGACATATTTCCACAAATTTTAGAAAGATTTTCTACAACAAGTAAAAGTGGAAATCTTCTCATACCTTGATGAGAGGCGGGAACCTCTTGTAGTGTTGCAAATGCTCCTTCCTCCAATGTAATGGCTGCTCTAACTGCTGATGTAGAGAGCTGCTCTCCCAAGGCTGTGACAGCGCTGGTACATGTCTCTTCCCATGGTGGTGTGGGCCTCCTTTCCTCTAATATTTCTACATCAAAGGTTCTAATAATTCCTTGAGTAAACTCAGAAAAAGAAGTCACCCTTGTATGGATTAAGTGAATGAACCACCAAGCATTGGCTTCACCCTCTAGGTGCAGCGCTGCAACTTCTACTGCCTCCTTCTCTATCACTGGATGAAGTAGGAAGAATGCCTCAAGCTTCCTTGCCCAAGATCTTGCTGTAGTTGACCCATCAAATGTAGACAATAGGAATCTATTTCCTTTGATTTCTCCTTGGCTACAGGGTCTTCTTTCTTCTCTCAGTTGAATAAACTAAGGAAAATTTAGGGTCTCTCTGAAAGCCCTAGGTTGGCACTTGTATTCTGCCAAATACCCACACAGGATCTCATGCTCTAAGTGGTATCCTTGTTCTCCACTTACTCTATGATAACAGGGAGTGCATGCATCTTCTTCTTCTTCCTAAAACCTTCTAAAGGTCTCACTGCAGCTCTCTCCTCCTTGAAACCCTCTTAGAGTTTCAACGCATTTCTCTTATTTCTTCTTAGATCTGAAAATGGATGAAATTAATCTCATCCTCTTCATAATTTTGTTCTCCCATTATTCTTATCTTTTGATTGGATCTGAAATCCGTAGGCTAAGCCAAATATCTTGCTTTGATACCACTCTAATATCCCAAAATCGGGATTTTCTACAACAAATGGAATGTCTTGAGATATTCCAAATTTGTAGCTTCAGCAACTCATGAGAATGGAAATGTAGAATAGCTCATTATATGTAAAAGAAAATCTCACTAGCAGATATAAGAACCTCAACAAGAGTATGGCCTATATTCCCCTTCCCGGGAGGGGAAATGCAGCAATATAGGGCATAAAACAACTGTCTTCAGAAAATAATGCTATACAAGTGAGAAACGGGACTTGGATCCCTTAGAATACATGATATAAAACTCACATGCAGAATTAGAGGTGAAACAAATCACTTTATCTCATATAAACAGATCTCCCCAAGTTAATATGCCTCAAATAACCCCAAACCCCATAGCCTAGCTTATGCAGAAAGTACTGAAGCAAGGACTGCGTTATTTTAATGAGGGTTTATGCAGAAAATGATGAAATAAGTTTGATTTTAGGATTACATTAATCAAATATCAGAGAAATGGGGGTTTAACCTCTCTTACACAAAGAAAAGACACCCGACAAGGGTTTCTGGCAAAATGCATGTACAAAAGGCAGCACTGCAGAAAATAACACAGTTTACTGCAGCTTTGTATTAATCATGGCTGAATATAACATACAATAGCTGAATAATATAGAAAATTTCCCTAGGCCGTCTTGTAAGAACTCCCGGAGGGAAATAAACACCTCCTCCTCAAATACTAGGACAAAATAATAATGTTTAACCCAGCAACAATGCCCGTGCAGAAAAAGACGCAGTTTCTGAAGATGACTACACTATAGATGTTGCTAGCTGAGTGGCCTTAAGACAAATTATGAAATGGAAGCTCAGATCCTTCCCTTTGATCCCTTAAGCAAGCTGATCCAAAGAAAGGATGGAATTCCCGCACGAAAATTCTTTACACTAAGCAGTGCTGCAACCACAGCTAAATAGCTGAAGCATGCAAGTAGTCACAAGACCAAAGATAGCTGATTACTGAATGATCTTTTTGATGCTATGCCCTCCTTTTTATCTTTGGTGAGCCTCCTCACCTCGAACCCCACACATTGTAGAGGTGACTTCCTAGTGAAGATTCCTCCTTCAAAACTGCGCTACCCTAGTTGGCTTCCCTCCTCTTTGTAGCAGTGATGTTGACTTGGTCAACACAGACTAATCCACCTGCAATGCCTCTTTTCACACTAAGGGATCTTAAATCCGGTTCTCATATGTGTGTCTAGGCTGATCCTTGTTCACATTGAGCTATTTTACTTGGGTGATCTCTTCCTCCTCAAGAATGCATGTTGACTTAGTCAAACTTGACTATGTCCCCATCTATTTTGCCCTTGTTCACACTTGGAAGTGTAAAACCAACTCTTAAAGTGATCTCCTTCCTTACTAAGGTGGCCTTTATTCATATCCTTATTGTTCATGGGCCTCTTTTCCCATTTATTCCTCTCCTAAGTGAAAGTATCAAAATCTAATATTCCAATTTTCTTGTGTGCAAATTCTGGAATATTACAAGATTTTTCATGAAATTAGAGCTTATTATCTTTCACAGCTTCTCTGCGATACCCCATAATTCGACTTCCTTTCCTTCTAAAAAAAAATTCAAGAAAAGTTCTTGAAAATTAAAAGCTATCGTCCCCAAATATTGTAACCATTGTACTCCTAGTACAACATCAACGCCTCCCATTAGAATGGAAAGCATCGGACTATTTTATACATATTCCCCCATGGTTAGCTTGATATTATGGCATTTTTTATAGAAATTTATAGTTCCTCCATTTTCAACCATCATTTGACATTCTGGTGCTAGGTATAGGAAACAATTCAATTCCTTGGCTACCTTATAATGAATAAAATTATGGGTACTACCCAAATCAATCAACACTATTACCTTTTTCTTCTTGATATGTCCTTCTATCTTGAGAGTTTGAGGAGTGGTAATTCCTACCAATGCATTACATGATTGGACTCATTTCTTTCTCTTTTAGGGTTGGTTCCTAGTGTATATCCTCTTCTTTTGAAGATTCTTGTTCATTTTCTTCTTCCTCTTCACAATCTATGTAAAATAATTTCTTCTTAGCACACTTATGACCTTTAGTGTATTTTCTATCACAAATGTAGAAAAGCCCTTTTGCTCTTTTTTCTTCCAATTGTTGTGGTGTGAACCTTGTAGGTTGTGGAAGTCTAGGAGTAGCAACACTTCCATATTTATATATGTGAGTTGTAGGATTCCTTGTTGAAGATTGCAACAAGAAACAGTGAAGGAGGCATCCTGAAACATCATTCTTGATCCTAGTTGGAAAGTGATCACCTAAACTAGGTGGGGCCCACACAGGTGATTTTTGTCGCAAAGTCTATTTTTAGACATGTCGATCATATTATATGAGTTGTAGGATGCTATTTTTGGATGGTTGGTCAAGTTTGAAAAATAGATAGATTTCTATTTTTAGACATATTGGGCGTGTTAGTTCCAGTCTTCGCAGCCTGTCACCAGGGATGAACATGAGCTCTTACTATGTCTAGTTTTGTTAGATGTTTTGCACATGATGTTCAGCACAAAACATGTCACAAGTGTGTCCATCAAAATAATCTTGGAAAAATATTTCCAACGGTATATCACACTCCCGTAACTGGCTCCCGGATTAGAAGATATGATCGGAATGAATGAGTGATTCTTGGTTATGCCTGTTTTGAGGTCAGTTGCTGCACACAATGACAAGTTTAGTACAAAATTAGTTTGTGAAATAATGGTAAGGAATTTTTCAAAAGTGAAAGATTTTTTTGTTAATCACATACCAAATAACAAAAACCTCCTTCAGTTTATGCACAGGTGCTACTATGTGGGAGATATACAGTGATATTTGGAGTCTACATTAAAACAAAGCAAATTATTCATATTTTTTATTGTTTAGTCATTTTAGTGCGGGGCCATTTTACAAAATATGGAAAGTAATTTTGCAAAACCCAAGGATATTTTTGTTAAACACAAGCCATATAACAAAAACCTCTTTCATTTTATTCACAGGTGTCACGAATTGAGATATGTGACTAGATCTTTACAACTCATTTTCACAAATTTAATTTTTTAATGATTTTATGTTTTAGAGATGATTTTGTGGAACATATTGCGAGCAAATAGAAACAAATTTCTGAAATTTGAGAGAGATGTTTCTCCTAAATGACCTTATATAGAAAAACCTCTTTCAGTTTTGTAAAAGGTGCTATGGTTTAGGAGATACGAGTTCATCTTCAACACCTATTTTCAGAAATTTGGCCCAAGTTTAATGTAACTGATTCTATTTTGAAGAAAATGGTTGAGCTCAATTCCCTTAGTACAAGGATGAGAAAATGTATATATTTTATGAATTTGATAGTTTAGGGGTTGGATTTTAGCAGAGGGTTGGATTTTTGGGAAAACTTGGAGCTTCATTGTATACTCATTTCAGCAGTCTGGCTAAGGAATAGACCAAGGTTTGCAGCATTTTATGGGATTCATGTGGCATCTTGCTTTGGTATTGTGTTTTCTTTTGTAAATTTTATGTTTCCATGTGTTTTATGTATTCCACTCTCTCTCTTTTCTTCATCTTAACTAAATAAAACAAGGATAAAGGTAGAATCCATTGAAATTATAGTGCTCTACCTAGGGTTTGTTTAGTTATTTATGTTTTAAGTTGTTTGAAGAGGATCCTTGAGACTTTCATACCCTCTTCAACTCCTCACCAGTCTAAAAGCTCTCCATATCACTCAATTTGAAGTACCAAATCACTTGCCTACCTTTCCCCATAGAGATCTTTGCAAAATTGAGCCTCATTCCCCAGACCCAAATCTGCCTTTCCATTTGAGCCAACAGAACATCATCAAATTCAATCAAACTCTTCTGCACACATACCTAGCCTAATATTAGTATTCAAATTAGTCATATCAAGCCTCATTGATCATATTTTGCTTAGATTGACAAGGATAGATCCCTCTCCCGACCTGGTAGGGCTAGCTACTAGGTTAAGCGTGGTTTGATGTTACCCTAGATCCTGCCTTTCTCAGCCTGAGGCAGATTTAGGCCCTAATGTAGTGGCAACCATATTGGGGAAGAAATTATTATTTGTTTGTTAGTGTTCTTTTTTTTATAAACTACAAATGGAGCCTGAAGTTAGCCAGGTAGCCTTCGAACTGCACATTGCTTTGCGAGTGCATAAGTAGATAAAAGTTGCTTTAGTCAATCTCCGGTCTAGTCTTATAAACTGAACATCTGACTTGAAAATTGCCCCATTACATTAAACTAGGGAAGAGGTGACAAATATTCTCCGGGAAAGATCATTCAAGTTGCATATCTGATTGCTGACGGTGGACAACAGTCAAACACATATGAAGGCTGAAACATTCACCTGGCGACTCCAACTCAATACAGAGATTCTAGTGCTCACTGATCCATTCATTCACTAAAATAAAATGGTAGGGTATGTGGAAAACCCTGCGCTTTGTGAATTTTTAAAAGAAGTTAGAGATCAGTTAGCGGATATTGAAATTGATGAAGTATTTTTCATTGCCGTGCTTCAATTTTTGAGATATCCGAAGTTTCCTCCTAAAGCTAAAACTGGTTTCTTTGAGTTAGTTGTTGAAAATTTTGAGAAGGAGATTTAGTATTTAAATGATTAGATCCAATCATATGAATTTCGAGATCCCAAAAATTTCTTGGAAACTCTCCCTCCTTCAAAACAAGAAACAATAGAGCTGCCCGTGGATATTTGCATTGATAGTTTGCAGTTGGAAGCATGTATTGAGGAGTTGGGGCAACAAACAGAGTTTGGTTTTTTCAATCCTATTGCAACGTACATGGAATTTTTTTTTAGTTTGAATGATAAATCAAATTGTCTTTTACATAACCAAACTTGTTATGTGCATGTATGGCTATCAGCATTTACATTTGTGTCCTGGTTGAAGCATTTTCAAGCAGCGTCTTTGTCACAGTTACTTGATTGGTTGATCTGGCATTACAAAATTACTTGATATATTGGTTTTGCAGCAAAGTAGGGTAGATTTGTAAATAAATAAGCTGCCAAAGGCAACATTTCAGTTTCCGGTATTTGTTTATGTACAGGTTGCAGTATGTATATGTTTCTGGATTGGTATTAGTTGTTTTGGGTTTGCAGTTGTTTGACCATCCATGCCGAATGGATGAGGCACTTGGTCTATAGTGTTCTTGACACTTCCAAGGAGCTGCCATCCCCTATGGATCCGATGTTAGTTCTAGTCTTCGCAGCCTGTCACCAGGGATTAACATGAGCTCTTACTACGTTTGGTTTTGTTAGATGTTTTGCACATGATGTTCAACACAAAACATGTCAGAAGTGTGTCCATCAGAAGAAGCTCGGGAAAATATTTCCAACGGTATATCACACTCTAGTAACCGGCTCCCGGATTAGAAGATATGATCGAAATGAATGAGTGATTCTTGGTTATGCATGTTTTGAGGTCAGTTGCTGCACACAATGACAAGTTTAGTACAAAATCAGTTTTTGAAATAATGGTAAGGAATTTTTCAAAAGTGAAAGAGGTTTTTGTTCACCACATACCATATAACAAAAAAATCCTTCAATTTATGCACAGGTGCTACTATATGGGAGATATACAGTGATATTTGGAGCCTACATTAAAACAAAGCAAAATTTTCATATTTTTTACTGTTTTAGTCATTTTAGTGCGGGGCCATTTTACAACAGATGGAAAGTAATTTTGAAAAAACCAAGGAGGTTTTTGTTTAACCACAAGCCATATAACAAAATACTCTTTCATTTTATTCACAGGTGCCACTAATTGGGATATGTGACTAGATCTTTACAACTCATTTTCACAAATTTAAATTTGTAATGATTTTCTGTTTTAGAGATGATTTTGTGGAACAGATTGCGAGAAACTGGAAACGAATTTCCCATATTTGAGAGACACTTTTCTCCAAAATGACCCTATCTACAAAAACCTCTTTCATTTTTGTAACAGGTGCTATAGTTTAGGAGATACAAGTTCATCTTCAACACCTATTTTCAGAAATTCGGCCCAAGTTTAATGTAACTGATTCTATTTTGAAGAAAACGGTTGAGCTCAATTCCCTTAGTACAAGGATGAGAAAATGTATATATTTTATGAATTTCATAGTTTAGGGGTTGGATTTTGGCAGAGGGTTGGATTTTTGGGAAAGCTTGGAGCTTCATTCTATACTCATTTCAGCAGTTTGGCTAAGGAATAGACCAGGGTTTGCAGCACTTTATGGGATTCATGTGGCATCATGCTTTGGTATTGTATTTTATTCTATAAATTTTAAGTTTCCATGTGTTTTATGTATGCCACTCTCTCTCTTTGTTTCATATTAACTAAATCAAACAAGGATAAAGGTATAATCCATTGAAATTATAGTGCTCTACCTAGGGTTTGTTTAGTTATTTATGTTTTCAGCTGTTTGAAGAGGATCCTTGAGACTTTCATGCCCTCTTAAACTCCTCACCAATCTAAAAGCTCTCCATCTCACTCAATTTGAAGTACCAAATCACTTTCCTACCTTGCCCCATAGAGATCTTTGCAAAGTTGAGCCTCATTCCCCAGACCCAAATCTGCCTTTCCATTTGAGCCAATAGAACATCATCAAATTCAATCAAACTCTTCTGCACACATACCTAGCCTAAGATCAGTATTCACATCATTCATCTCAAGCCTCATTGATCATATTTTACTGAGATTGGCAAGGAGAGAGCCCTCTCCCGACCTGGTAGGGCTAGCTACCAAGTTAAGTGTGGTTTGATGTTACCCTAGATCCTGCCTTTCTCAGCCTGAGGCAGATTTAGGCCCTAATAGGGCTGAATCTATTTTTAGATTTCCAGTCTAAAAATAGATATGTCGAATATTATTAGCTCTTGATAATATTTGGACTCTAAACATTATCTTATTCTCTTGGAGCACTTCAGTTAAGTGCACATATGTGGCACAAAATCTGACAGAAGGAATTACGCTATTCCTGATGGTTTAGTGGAGCTATTGCATGGAGGAATTCAGTTAGAACTCATGTGACAGAGTTTGGTGGATTTGTGTTCAGTTTAACTCAGTTAGACATAGTTGAGCTAGTTGTATCTAGTCTAACTGATTGATACACTAGTGAGAGTGGTGTGAATTAATTAATAATTAATTCACTAAATAATAACTCATTAATTAACTGAAGAATACATCAGTTAACTACAGTGCATGGACAGTTTTAGTGGATACAAGTGGAGAGATAGGTGAAAGAGCAAGTGTGACTATCAGTTGCGACTATAGTGTTGCATGTTTTGCACCACACATTCATTGGAGATGCCAGTGAGGATTGTGCAGTCAATATAGGATGGATTCGAGTTCATTATGAGCCATTCTTCTGTAGGGATTGCGCAGTAGAGGCAGACTAGTAGGTGGCAAAGATCGGTGCATGGATTTGCAAGATCGGGCCTGATTAGTGTGTAGCGATTGGATTGTATTGAGAGCTTGTGATAAGCTTTGTATGAGGATTGTTACATGATCTCTATGAAATATATTATATACAGATAGTTGGGGTTTTTAGCTTCAGGATTTCCCATGAAAACAACTATGTTAATGTGTGTGAATTTTTATGGTTTCATGTGTGCATTGCAATTGATTTAATTTCTGCATGTGACGATCAATGGTAGAATAGATTATGTATTTTTCATGAAGCTAAAATAGTGTGAGATCAGGAGAATATTGGACATATACATGCTTAGTGCATATAATTTCTACATGGTGTTGGAGTAGTTGATCATTGGAGCAGATTGCAATTATTGAAGCTGTTGAGTTTTGTGCTGGTGGAATTCGAATTTGCTGCAGTGTTTTCTTGGTGTCAAAGTTGAGCATTCATTGAAATGTCTTTCAACGGATTGCGATTGGAGTATGCCCTTGAGGGCAGCTCAAATTATATTGCATGGAAGGATAGGATGGAGGCAGTGCTGGAGGATAATGGGTTGAAGGAGTTCATAGATGCTGATATTCCTAAACCGGGTTCTAGCGATGCAACTGCACATGATGCATGGCAAAAGAAGGTAGCAAGGTGTCGAAGGATTTTGTTGGAAAGTGTGAAGGACCACATTGTGTCTAGCCTTCACGGGAAAGCCACTCCATTCTTGATGTGGAAGGCTTTTACAGACTTTTTCCAAAGTATAAGTGACCAGAGGAAGTTGGCACTTAAAGACAAGCTCAGAAAAATAAAAATGGAGAAGAATGACACTATTTCGGTATACTTGACAAAGTTTGTCCACTGCAGGGATGAGCTTAGGAGTGTAGGAGTTAGTGTGGATGAAGAAGACTTGGTGATCCTGGCTCTCTTTAGGCTTCCGAAGAGTTGGCATAGCTATGAAGACTCTGTCAATGGACAGGAGAAACTGCCAGGATGGGAGTGACTTTGGTCGAATCTTGTGCAGGAGGAGATAAGGCAGAGTACCAAGGATAGATCTTCGTTAAAGAATGATGAGGAAGAGGATTGCACTTTGGCTGCCAAAGCAAGGAAAGGGAAGGGGAAGAAAAATCCTTCTCAATCCGGTGCGGATGGCAAAGAGCGTGACATGTCCAAAGTGAAGTGTTTTCATTGTCACGGGCATGGGAATTTCACCACACATTGTCCACAGAAGAAGAAGAAAAAGCAGGTTGCTGGAGCTGTAGCTGGTGAGGCTCTTGCCTCGAAATTTAAGCTAGACTTCTCATTGATCGCATGCATGGTATCTAGTGCATTAGGATCAGGGTGGTATTTTGATAGTGGTGCTTCCTTTCACATGACGGGAGATGTGAATCTTTTCAGTGACTTGGTGGAGAAAGATCTCCAGTTGCATGTTGAGTTGGGCGAAAATGGACGATACAATTCCACCGTCATTGGTACCATTACCTTTCAGAGGGAGTCAGGTAAAATCATTCTTTTACAAGATGTTGTGCATGTTCCAGGTTTAAAGAAGAATTTAATCTCAGTCGCAATTTTAGAGGATAAAGGGTATGATGTTGTCTTTAGTGAAGGAAAAATTTTCCTTCGGTACAAAGCAACAGGACAAGTCAATAAGGTTGGGATTCGAGCTAAGAATCTCTACAGACTTGAAGTAGATGGGATTTCTACGAAGCTTCCTACTGTTGGGAAGTGCAAGAAAGACATGCAATTGAAGCTTGAGAGGGAACTGGATTTGCATGCAGGTAGTAGTGAACCTCGGGATGTGGAGTAGCCACAAGATGAAGATCATGGAGTGGGAGAAACCACTCATGCAGAGAAATTTCGTGCTAGATGGGCAGAGGGAGTGCATGTAGCTATACCACTAGGTGAGAGGTGGGGCGACATGCATGAGTAATCCCAAGAGGATATTTCTGGGCAGGATTCATGGAGATGGCATGGATCTCACAAATTGAACCTGGCTACGAGGTGCCCACAGAGTAGCAGTAGCATGATCAGTTGGATTGATGCAGGGAGATCAAAGTAACAGTGTCAGATACTGGAGCGTAGTTCAGAGTTGACAGCAAGTGAAGAGTGCATGGGTGCAGAGTTCAACAATGTAGTGGTTCCTGAAGACATGTGCAGTAGCTAAGCAGAAGTCGAAGACTTTGATGATAGATGCATTAGACTGATTGAGTTTTTTGGAGGCTATTCAGTTTCAGAAGAGTTGCAGAGCAGATGCATGGAGTTGCATGGTGCTTGCAAAGGTTGTAGGGTGAATGCATGGAGTTGCATGTCACATGCAAAGACAATCCTTTCTTGTTGAGAGGGAGTGTTGAAGATTGCAACAAGAAACAATGAAGGAGGCATCCTGAAACATCATTCTTGATCCTAGTTGGAAAGTGATCACCTAAATTAGGTGGGGCCCACACAGGTGATTTTTGTCGCAAAGTCTATTTTTAGACTATGTCTATTTTTAGACATGTCGATCATATTCTATGAGTTGCAGGATGCTATTTGCGGATGGTTGGTCAAGTTGGAAAAATAGATGGACTTCTATTTTTAGACATATTGGGCGGAATCTATTTTTAGATTGCCAGTCTAAAAATAGATATGTCGAATATTATTAGCTCTTAATAATATTTGGACTATAAATATTATCTTATTCTCTTGGAGCACTTCAGTTAAGTGCACAGATGTGGCACAGGAGCTGACAGAAGGAATTACGCTATTCCTGAGGGTTAAGTGGAGCTATTGCATGGAGACTTCAGTTAGAACTCATGTGACAAAGTTTGGTGGAGTTGTAGAAGTAGTTGGTGGAGTTGTGTTCAGTTTAACTCAGTTAGACACAGTTGAGCTAGTTGTATCTAGTCTAACTGATTGATACACTAGTGAGAGTGGTGTGAATTAATTAATAATTAATTCACTAAATAATAACTCATTAATCAACTGAAGAATACATCGGTTAACTACAGTGCATGGATAGTTTCAGTGGAGACCAGTGGAGAGATAGGTGAAAGAGCAAGTGTGACTATCAGTTGTGACTATAGTGTTGCATGTTTTGTACCACACATTCATTGGAGATGCCAATGAGGATTGCACAGTCAATATAGGATGGATTCGAGTTCATTATGAGCCATTCTTCAGTAGGGATTGCGCAATAGGGGTAGGCTAGCAGGTGGAAAAGATCGGTGCATGGATTTGCAAGATCGGGCCTGAATAGTGTGTAGCGATTGGATTGTACTGAGAGCTTGTGATAAGCTTTGTATGAGGATTGTTACATGATATCTATGACATATATTATATACAGATAGTTGGGTTTTTAGCTTCAGGCTTTCCCGTGAAAACAACTGTGTTAATGTGTGTGAATTTTTATGGTTTCATGTGTGCATGGCAATTGATTTAATTTCCGCATGTGATGATCAATGGTAGAATATATTCTGTATTTTGCATGAAGCTAAAATAGTGTGAGATCAGGAGAATCTTGGACATATGCATGCTTAGTGCATATAATTTCTACATTCCTTGTCACCATAATTTTACATTCAATTTTTCTTGCCAACCTGAATGCCTTTTCCAATGAATCAGATTCCCAAACGCTAAATTAATGTTGTATGATATCCTTTAAAGTCCCTATGAATACATCAATCCTGTGTTTCTCTAGAATATTAGTTAAACTTATATTCAATTTTTGGAAGTCCTCAATGTGCTCCACCATTGAACCTTTTTGTTTGAGATTTATCAATTGGCTAAAGAAGGTGTTGCTTTTTGTACCTCATAATGTGCTATCATTTCCTCCGTAAAAATTGACCAAGTGAAAATTTTTTTATGGGAGAAAAGCCATCGATACCATACAAATTTATTTTTATCTAAATGTAAAGTTGCAATGCGTACCTTTTGTGTGTTTTGCACATTATTGAGATCAAAATATTGCTCCATCTGTAGTATCCATGTTACGGGATCCTTGCCATCAAACTTTCTCATATACATCTTTGTAATATGGTTGTTCTTCCATCAAATTTAGAGTTTATGAAATCGTGATTAACATTATTTTGTTCTCATCATGAGTTTCCTCTACTATCTTTTTGCTATTAAGAAACATTTCTTGTATCAAAAATTTCAAACCTTCCATGTCTGCTTTTAGATCATTCTTCATGTTTTCCATGTTGTCTTTAATTTTTTTCCTTGATATTAGCTTCCATGTCATCCATCTTAGCTTCCATGGCATCCACCTTAGCTTCCATGCCAGCTTCCATTCCATCCATATTATTTTTTTCTCTCTTTGCGAGAGCGAAATTCGGTGCACTTTCTCTTGTAATTTTGATATGTCATGTCGCATTTCTTCATCTTCATGAGTCATAATAGAGAATTTTGAAGGCTTACTGGGTTTTGAATTCATTTTAGGTGGAATTTTAGAACCCAATACTGATATCTATGCTACAATATACCATTGGAATCAATTCAAACTGATTTTTCACACAAGACTTATGCAATTCGAAAACAAAATACACACCTTTTTCCTACTTTTGAGGAGCTCTATATTGAAACTGAATTATATCTGTGATTTCCGATCTTCAATATCTGAACTTCGACCCCATAGTAGCCCTCTAAAGCTTCTTTCAAATGCCACATGTCTAACCTAATTGGATTCTTCAAATAAACGTTATACCCAATCTCCCACAATGACCTAATTATGGACTGGTTCAGCAGAGTGAACTTGTACGACGTACCACGTGTCACTGTTTTCTCCTTTGGCTCTAAAAATGATAAAAAGAAAACTTCAATCCGTTTACTTGTAGCCACTTTTTACATAATTCCAGTCCGATGCTCAGAAAGAGAGTAACTATGATAATTTTCCCACGGTCACCTCTTTGAGATAAAATTCGAGAGCCTAAAACAACTCTAACTTCCACATATGATATCTCTGAAAATGTTGTGAATCAAGCTCTGAAAATTTTCCACGAAGTTCCTCAGGATTTAGGCTTCACTCTATAAAAATTTCAACTTATGAACCCTCGTAGAAATAAATTTATAGTGAAAATTCCACGATGATCTGTTTAGGTTAAATTCAGGATCCTGCAAAAAGCCCTAACTTCCACCGATCATATCTCGGAAAATATTGCGAACCAAGATTTGAAATTTTTCCATGATGTTCCTCATGATTTATTCTTCATGTTCTAAAAATTTTAGCTTCTGAAACTTCGTAGAAAAAAATGTTATACTGAAAATTTCATGATGACTTGTTTGGAGCATCGAAACCCTACAATCCAAAGCTCCGATACCAAATGTTATGAAACCAGCTCCAAAAATAGAAGAAAAGAGAGATCAATGCCTTAGAAATCAGACACTTCAAGGGGGAAACCTCCAATACATTACATAAATGAACAATTCTTAGATGCTACAAATGATCAAAACCTCCTTCTATATATAAGATTCCATGGGGCCACAATATAATCCTAACCGACTTAACAATAATAATGTAAGGGCACAGTAATAACAATATTGGGGTTATAGGGGTTCAACAGTAACAATAAGGAGGATACACTAATAACAATAAGGGACTAAACTATTGATATAGGGACCTAACAACATTTTAGCATTTAGCATGTCTACCACTACCATAATGGAGTCATGCAAACACTTAGTTTCGAGTAGTCCTATGATGAAATCCATGGAAATCACTTTCCACTTCCATTTTGGAATCGAAAGAGGGTTTAGCAACCCTCCGGGATGTTGATGTTATACTTTGACTTGTTGGCACTCCAAACATCTTGCAAGGTAATCATCTATTTCTTTCTTCATTTCGAGCCAAAAAAAAATTCTACAATGTTGTCACCATATTTTGGTAACCCGGATGACCTGAATACAATCTCTTATGGTATTCATCCATAATCATCTTCTTCAAGGTAGGCATGTTAGGAATATACAAGCTCTGTTTATAACTAATTAATCCTTTTAGATTCATGGTATATCTAGGGATTTCACATTGTTGTAATTTTTTCTGCAATTCCAATTACCGAGGATCTTGTGACAAAACTTCTTGAATCTGTTCTTCAATATTGGTTTTTACACTGCTACTTGTGTAAGACAAAATTTGATGAGAGTGTCTACTTAAGGAATCAACAATTTGATTTTCCTTTCCTTTAATGTGTTTCATCTCCATATCAAATTCGCTAAGGAAAGATAACCATCTCGCTTGCCTTGCATTAAAATATGGTTGACTAAAGAAATATTTCCTACTGATATGGTCAGTCATCAACACAAATTTCTTACCCAAGAGATAATGTCGTCGATTTTTTAATGCATCTATGACACACTTGGTCTGATATATCCTTTGTTTAGCAGTTCATGTAACTAAAGTTTTTATTCTAACAGTTCTAGTGTAATCATTCTATATGGGGCTCGGGAAACTAGGGTGGCTCCTGGTACCATCTCAATAGATAAATATTACCAGGAAATGGAAGCTAAGAAACAGGGTCATCTGGGAGCGTGGTCAAGTGGAAATACTTACCAGTTGAGGATGCCACATGGGAAAATGAGAAGATTTTGCAGCATCTAGTTTTACAGTTACTTGGGGATAAGAAAAATTTGGGAGGGAAGAACTGTAATATTCCTTCCTAAATAATTTTTTCAATAGTACCACAAATTTTCCTTTTTGTTAATTTTGGGGGCCTAAGATAATTTTGGAGAGGAAACATAGGACAAGGGGGTCGAAATTTTTTCCTTAGGGGAATGTGGGTGCCACCTCCCCAACTAATATGAAATCATTGAGGCGAGAGAAATCGTATGGCTAAAGGAAGAGGTTTGAATTGCCTAGTGAGTGGCCCACATGGAGGAAATGAACAAAAATTATAAATAGGAGAGAGGAAGAATCATTTGAGGCCTTTTGATAATTTGAAAATTGAAGTTTTACTCTAGTTGTTTAGCAGAGTTACATAGTGTTGTTCAACACGATATTTTCCCAAGGAGGAAGCTCAACCTTTCTTCGATGGACTCTAAGTACCACCCTAGGAAGGATTCTTCATTAGTTTCAGGAGTTGGAGAGAGGGCCACGCATGTGGTATGGTTTCTGGGCCAACTGAGACATAGTTCAAGAGGCCATGCAGAGAGTTGAGGAGAAAGAGCTCGAGTTGGGAGCTATAGCATTGTCGAAGTAATTTTTGGTCAATTCTTGGAAAAAGGAGGAACATTTGCAAGGGTAGAATTTAACAGACAACATCAAACTGATTTTTCGAAGGAGAAACTATGGCATCCTACCTAGAAACTATGCAATCATTGTGGACGCACAATTGTGGGGTGGCTTGTGAAGGGATCTTGAGATCTAGGTTTCTTGGGGTTGGTTTGGGGAGAAATTGAGAAGAATTTTCCAACCATTTTGGGACATTCATTCCAGCATTAGTCACAGTTCTATTTTTTCTGCACTTAGAGGAGGGTCAAGGAATTTGGGGCCATTTTTGGAGCATCAAAACTATGGAAAAACCTTGTTGGGTTTCTCTGTGATTTTGACATGGTTTCCATGACTAATTTATCATAATTTTCTGAGCAATTATGAGGGGTCAAATCAGGGCATTAACACAACCAACAGTGTAAAAATCACAAGGCCAATGCATATTTTCAGTGGGAAAATTCCAGCAACAGTTTGACATTGATAAAACATCCACCTGAGGCTTGTAACTTGCCTTCTCAGAGCTAGGGTGCACTTCTTATTCTTTCTTAATATTGTACTCCAACAAGATCTTATAATAAAATTTTCCAATTTTGGTGTGTTTGGAGCAGTTTGTTTTATGGGCGTTTACTGAAAAATATTTGTGTTGGGTTTATTGCATGTTTTTATTATCACTATTAATTTTTCCATTAGGAATATTACACCTTGAGAGGATTGATAAAAATATCAAGTTATATTTGAAACAAAAGTAAATTAATCCTTGTAGATCAAAATGCATTCTTTAAAGCACACATGAAGAGCCTAGGTGACACCTTCATCGAATGATAAAATGATAACATACTTTGAGAATCTTCTGAGTTGACAATACAATGCATTCATGATGACATTAATTGAGTATTCTTCAAGCCTTTGTTGAAACAACAATCACTCTTGAATCATAGTTGAAGACCAACACTTAAAGAGTTGGTTTTTTGAAGAAATCAACCTTGGAGTATAGTTGAAGACCATCACTTAAAGACTTGTTTTGTTGGAGCAGTCATCCTTGGAGCATAGTTGAAAATGAACACTTGAATAATGTTTTGTTGGTGCAACCATAAAATTTTTGCTGAAGAAGACATGAAGTTTTTGTAGAGGTATATTTGAGAGCACTTTCCAATCCTATCTTGGATACATTTTTTAGGATTATTTCAAGTTTTGAATGGAGGCTTGAAGCAGTATTGAAGTCGCCTTAAGGGATTGAAGCAAAATGAGAGGGTTGTATCCCTAGATGATTGGAGTCGTCATACAAGGTTGGAGCTTGGATTTGTAGATGAATATTAGAGTCCTCATTCAAGGTTGAAGCCTTGAAGGAGTTAAAGACTTTGTTGTACAAGTTGGAACTTGGGTTTTTGGAGTCCTCACATTCATTAATAACATTATTTTCTTGTTGCACATCTTGTGTTTCGGTCTAACTGGTGATTTTAACTGGCATACTATAAAAATTTTAAAGAAATATTGATTCAACCCCCCTCTCAATATTTTCAACACTAGCACAACTTAAATTTTTTCCACCTTGCAATATTTTTATTGACATGCTAGAAGGAATTTTCACAATGAAATGTTATTCTTGGTAATCTGGTTGTTTATGATAGAAGGAAATCTAACATGTGTTAGAGTTCCTTCACCTTGGAATGTTCTTACTAGAAATGTGCTTGTGTTTGTGTTAAAATTAAATATAGAATGCATTAGATTTCTTTTGGCATGCAATGTGGTTTTTGGTAGTATTCTTGTATTTGTGCTACATGTAAAGATAACACTCGTTAAATTTATTTCTCCTTGCAATGTTGTTATTGGAAATATTCTTTTTGTTTGGGCTAGAAACTATGATATATTTCTTTTGCTCTGCAATATTTTTGTTGTCTATTTGGTTGTTTATGATAGAAGGAAATTCTGCACATGTTAGATTTCCTTCACCTTGGCAATGTTATTGGAAATGTGCCTATTTGGGAAAGAATTTGTGCTAGATTTATTTTGCTCTACAATATTGTTGTTGTCAATTTGGTTGTTTATTATAGAAGGAAATCTAGCACGTGTTAGATTTCCTTGACCTTGGCGATGTGCTCTGATTGTGTTAGAAGGAAATATAACATGTGCTAGGTTTCTTTTGGCATGAAATCTTGTTGTTGGCAGTATGCTTGTATTTGTGCTACATGTAAATATAGCATGCATTAAATTTCTTTTACCTTGTGATGTTGTTATTAGAGATGTGCTTGTGTTTGTGATAGAAATTTTTCTAGATATCTTTTTCCATGCAATTTTGTTGTTGGAAATATGCTTTTGTTTACGTTGGAATCAAATCTAACACACTAGATTTCTATCACCCTACAATTTTGTTGTGTGCTTGTGTTTGTGCTATGTGTAAATCTAGCATGTGTTAGATTTTATTCACCTTGCAATGTTTTTGTTGGCAACATGCTTCAATTTTGGCTCGAAACAAATCTTGCATGCAATAGATTTCTTTTTCACTACAATGTGGTTGTTGACAATATGATTTTGTTTGCGCTAGAAGTAAATCTACCATGTGCTAGATTTATTTTATTTAAAAATTTTGTAATGTGTTTGTGTTTGTGCTAGAAGGAAATCTAGCATACATTAGATTTCTTTCTCCCTCCTATGAGTTTATTTACAATGTTTTTGTATAAGTGTTAGAAGGAAATCTAGTATGCACTAGATTTCTTTGCATTGCAATGTTGTTGTTGGAAATTCAATTCTTTGTACTAGAAGGAGATCTAGTATGCGCCGTTTTTCCTTCACCACAATGATGTTATTGGCAATGTTCTTGTGATTTTGTTAAAAGGAAATCTAGCATGTGCTAGATTTCTTTTGCCCTAGATTGTTGTTGGTAATATGTCTCTGTTCATGCTATAATAATGGTGGGCTAGTTGCAGGATCTATCGATAAACTTTCAAATTCTGATACTATAGCTTCTAGTTCAGATGAAACTTCTTCTTTTCTTTCCTTTGGAATATCTGTCATCAAACTCCAATTTTACTTACACAAAACCCAAATTGCATTAAAACCCGCCTCATAACCTTATAAATAATGGCAGAAGCATACATAAAAACCCATCAACATAATGTTTTCTCTTAACTTAAATTATCGATGGATTTCAACACTTATTAACACCCATCCTATAAGACTATCGCATCCATATCTTACCTTAATCTCTACGCATGTTCAAATGTGATTTTCGTTGGATATCTCAGCAAATGAACGGTTATGATGTTGCGGAATCAAAAACTCCGCTTAATATTTCATCGGGTCCATTTGAAACTTTAACCTCCATGCAGCTAAAAATGCAATTGTCGTCTGATTGTAATCTGATGGTTGTGATTTCAACTTGACGTAATATGCATTACAACGTTCCCAATTCTTCAACTCCACCAGAGTAACACTACTGATGAATTATTTTAGTCTTAAAAAAAACAACAGATTGAAGGCTCAAACGACTAGAGGGGTTTTGCAAATAAAAAATCTTTCTACGAAGGCTATGGAATTTCGATACAGGGATTCTAACACATGAAGTTAAACAGAGAAATCAATTAAACCGATTTCAAACTAGATTCAACCAAACTCAGTAATATTTTCGAAGGAAATTAATCTCCAGGATTTGACATTTATGCCTAGATTTGTCAATGATACCAAGAAATATTAATTTCCATTATTCCATCCTTCTACAACCAACATCCCTGTTCACCTCATTCAAACTTACATAAATAGTGTTCATACAACCAAATTGATCTCATTCTATGGATCGAATTTGTCCAATTTTAGATAAAATCCCTCTACACAATATTTCCTTAAATTTATCAACTAAAAACTAAATACATTGAATCCAATATTAAAAAACTTGAATCTCCTAAGTACTAGTCAAACCTTATCTACTAAAACAGTAAATTTCCAGCTAAAGGAACCCACTCCTTTGCTTGTAATTTTTTTTTTGTATTTTTTGAATAAAATTGAAGTTTTTTATCTTGAAGCCTCATGCTCCTGCATCAAATGCCTAAGGACAAAATTCTTCATGGGCTCCTGTCCATGAGCTTCCCTACACAACTGCAAAATTTTTGTATCATAGTATCTGTCATCCAGGTAGCCTCTGCAATTGGTTGATCTTTCCACTGGACTAAATACTCAAAATACTCCCATCCTCTTGTCTTCTTAGACAATATTTTGTCTAAAATCTTCTTTGGCTGCAATTTTTTTGATGTGGGTAACTGTTTCAACCAATCAATCTCTTCTTTTCCTTCAACTGTATCATATGTGTCATTGTCTTCATACGTGTACAAATCAGCAACATTGAAAATTGGAGATATTCCAATGTTAGGGGGTAATTCAATTTCATATGCATTTGCAGAAAATTTTCTCAATACTCTACATGGCCCAATTTTCTTAAATTTCAACTTATTATATGCCCTTTTTTGAAATCTTTCCTTCCTTAGGTGTGCTAGAACCAAATCTCCAACCTCAAAATTAACTTCCCTCTTCTTCAAATCTGCTCTGCTTTTGTATTTGATGTTACTGTTCTGTAACTGTTGTTTTACCTGGTCATGTATTTCTTGAATTTCTAAAGAAAAATCTTCTCCTTTAGCACTTCTCATTTCTGCTTTTCGCAAATTTATTAATTCATACACTCCTCTTGGGTGCATTCCATAAACTATATGGAATGGACTCTGTCCTGTACTCCTATTAAGAGAGTCATTATAAGCATATTCAACCTATTCCAAAATTTGATCCCACTGTTTAGGATGCTCACCTACAAGGCTTCTCAAAAGATTACCCAAGCTTTTGCTCACCACCTTAGTCTGTCCATCAGTTTGAGGGTGATAAGCTGAGCTGAAACTTAGTTTAGTACCAAGATTTTTTCACAACTTCCTCCAAAACTGACCAAAAAATTTGGTGTCCCTATCAGATACAAAGCTTTTAGGTAACCCATGCAACCTTACAATCTCTTTGAAAAACAAATTAGCAACATGAGTAGCATCACTAGTTTTATAACATGGAATAAATTGTGCCATTTTAGAAAATATGTCAACTACAACATAAATTGCATCATTCCCTCTCTATGTTTTAGGTAAACCCAAAACAAAATCCATACTTTCCATATCCCAAGGTCTATCTGGAATAGGTAATGGAACATACAAACCTGTGTTTTGACTCCTTCCTTTTGCATACAAACACAATTTACAATTTCGCACATACTTCTCATCTTTGGCCAAAAATAAAAATGACTCGATTGTTCATAAGTCTCGTCTGCACCAAAATGTCCACCAAGTCTACCACTATGTTTCTCTTTAATTAAATTTTCTCTCATAGAACAATTTGGTATGCAAAACTAATTTCTTTTAGATAACAACCCTTCTTGCAAGAAAAAATCCAGCCACTTACTTCTGTCCAACAAAATAGGATTATTGCATGCTTCAAATGCCTCTTTAAAATCCAAATCTGTTTTACACAATTCTTTAAGAAAATCAAAACCCAACACTTGAATTTGACCTTCTTGAACTAAAATGTTTTTTCTACTTAAGACATCTGCTACTTTCTTTACTTGGTCAGTTATATGCTTCAATACAAAATTGAAACTTTTAAGATACTCTACCCATTTTGCATGTTTCTGAATTAGTTTTGGCTGCTACATAATGTACTGCAATGCATGATTGTCTGAATAAAGCACAAACTCTTTAGACATCAAGTAATGTCTCCATTTTTTTAATGACGGCACAACTGCATAAAATTCCTTGTCATAAGAAGAATATTTCCTTCTTGTCTCATTCAGTTTTTCACTAAAATAAGCTATTGGTCGCTCTTCTTGACTTAACACAGCTCCAATAGCTTCTTTACGGGCATCACATTTCACTTGAAAATGTTTGTTAAAATCAAGCAAAACTAAGATAGGCTTCTCTATTATCTTTTGTTTCAACAACTGGAAATTTTTCTCTACTTCATCAGTCCATCTAAATGGTTTTTTGTCCTTACTTATGGTTTCAATAATAGGAACATTGATCTTACTAAAATTCCTTATGAATTTTCTATAAAAACTAGCAAGACCATGGAAGCTTCTTACCTCCAAAATACTCTTAGGTGAAGGCCATTCTATGATTGCCTTTATCTTCTCTGGATCCATTTTCAATACATCAGCAGAAAAAACAAAGCCTAATTATATCAATTCTTCTTTCATGAATGAACACTTTTTAAAATTTACCAGCAACTTTTCTTGGTGCAACTTCCTTAAGACATAATTCAGATGTCTCATGTGTTCTTCTTTAGATTTGTTATAAATTAATATATCATCTAGATATACTATTACAAATTTACCAATAAATTCCTTCAGTACTTCATTCATAAGCCTCATAAATTTACTAGGAGAATTTGATAATCCAAATGGCATTACCATCCATTCATACAATCCTTCATTTTTTTTAAAAGCTGTCTTCCATTCATCTCCTTCCCTTATCCTAATTTGATGATAACCACTCTGTAAATCCCATTTTGTAAAATATCTTGCCCCACTTAAACAATCCATCAAATCTTCAATTCTGGGTAAAGGAAATCTATACCTGATTGTTATTTTGTTGATTTCTCTTGAGTCAGTGCACATTCTCTAGCCTCCATCTTTTTTTGGACTCAACATTGTTGGCATTGCACAAGGACTCAAACTTTCTCTGATCAGTTCTTTATCTAACTGTTCTTGCACCTGCTTTCCGATTTCTTCATTTTCTGTGGGAGTCATCCTGTATGCTTCTTTATTTGGAAAATTTTCTCCTGGAATCAAATCTATATGATGGCTGATCTTTCTAATAGGTGGAAAATCATCCAACAAATCATCTACAATGATATCACAATAATTTTCCAACATCTCTTCAATTTCAATTGGTAAATCAGAAATTTTAGTGGAAGTAATTACTACCTTAGGTTTTAAAATTAATGCAAAGTTTACCTCATCATCTTCAATATGCTGTAGATATTCTTTTCCACTCAGTAATAGAGATTTTGGATCAAATATTCTTTTTGATGCATCTTCTTCTTCTATCAGCAACAATGTATGATTGACACCATCTTTACAAAACTTGTATGTGTTCTTTTTCCCATCATGCATAGCTCCTCTGTCATACTTCCAAGGTCTACCCAGCAATATGTGGCATACGTCCATAGGCATTATATCACACATAATTTTGTCTTTGTAGCTGCCCAACTGGAACTCCACTTCACACTGTTCATTCACTAATAGCTGATGTCCTTTCTGAAGCCATGACACCTTGTAGGGTGTTGGATGTTTCTTTGTCTTCAATTTCAATTTCTCCACCACTTCTGTAGAGACCAAATTATCAGTGCTTCCACTATCAATTACCATTTGACAACATTTTCGTTCAACTTTGCACACACTTCTAAACAAAGTTTTTCTCTATGTTGGTTCAACAACTTCCTTTATTGGTTTTAATAGAACTTTGTTAACTACCAAAGATTCTCCTTTCTATGGTATATTTTCTGCTTCTGGCACTTTTGTTGCTTCTTCTTCATTTTGAGCAAAAATTACATTTCTTGGATTTGTCCCCACATTCTCTGGACATTCATAAGCTCTATGTCCAAGCTTATTACATCTATAACATCTGATTTCTCTTCCTGTTCTTCTACCTCCTCTCCCTCTGGAAAAACTCCTTCTTCCACTTACATCACCTTTTGTGGGTGTATGCTGACTTGAGATGCTACTAGCTCCTTCTCTAGGTATTGTAGATCTTCCTCTACCACCTTCACTTCCTCTTCCTCAGAAAGTACCTCTACTTCTAGCAGATTTCTTCCTTATGAGTTTTTCTTTAGCTTTCAAGGCCATCTGATAAGCCTCTTCCACTGTTTTAGGAGACAACAGACTTATCTCATCTTGTATCTCCACTCTAAGACCATTTATATATCTTGCAATCTTCTCTATTGTATCTTGCATTTGTCCTGATCTTATGCTCACTTTGTAAAATTCCTCTGTATATTCTCTAATTGTCATTGACCTTTGTCTAAGATTCTGCATTTGTCTAAATAATGAAATTTGATAATCACTTGGCAAAAAATTACCTCTCAACTTTGCCACCATCCTATTCCAATTTTTTATTGGTTGCTTACCAAGTCTCCTTATTTCTGCCTGCACTCCATCCCACCAAAGTACTGCATGTCCCTTCAATTGTGTGACAGCGAATTTCACCCTTTTTTCTTCCCATTTCTTCATAATCAAAGAACTTATCCATGTCATTAACCCAATCTATCAATTCCTCTGGGTTTAAGCCTCCTATAAAAAGCGAAATTTCAAGTTTGGGTTTAGATGTGGATCCTAACACTGATTCAAAAAATCTCATTTCAGGAGTAACTTCTGCAGGTTCTCCCTCTTTTGCAGATTCAACTTCAAGCTCACTAACATCTCCAGCATCTACATCTCTTTGATTTCCCATTTCCATTGCTTCTAATCTGGCTTGCATCTGTTGCATAACATCCATCACTTCAGCATTTGCAACTGGTCTTACTCTTCTTCGACCAACACCACCTCCTCTTCCAACTCTATAAGCCATGTTGGATTTCTTTTCATGATATTTGAGATCTCGCTCAGAGTCTAAAGGCTGCTCTGATACCACTAATGGTGCGCTGGTTGCAAGATCTATCAATAAAATTTCAAATTTCGATACTATAAGTTCTAGTTCAGATGGAACTTCTTCTTATTTTTTCCTTTGGAATATCTGTCATCAAAATCCAATTTTACTTACACAAAACCCAAATTTCATTA
This sequence comes from Pinus albicaulis, assembly GCA_034641835.2. Classification (NCBI taxonomy): domain Eukaryota; kingdom Viridiplantae; phylum Streptophyta; class Pinopsida; order Pinales; family Pinaceae; genus Pinus; species Pinus albicaulis. The sequence goes on along the minus strand of CM076583.1, from coordinate 281,218,038 downwards.
AAACCCACCTCATAACCTTATCAATAATGGTAGAAGAATAAATCAAAACCCATCAACGTAATGTTTTCTCTTAACTTAAATTATCGATGAATTTCAACACTTATTAACACCCATCCTATAAGACTATCGCATCCATATCTCACCTTAATCTATGTGCATGTTCAAATGTGATATTCTTTGTATCTCTCAGCAAATGAACGGTTATGATGTTGTGGAATCCAAAACTCCGCTTAATATTCCATCGGGTCCATTTGAAACTTTAACCTCCTTGCAACTAAAAATGTGATTGCCGTCGAATTGTAATCGGATGGTTGTGATTTCCGCTTGACGTAATACGCATTACAACGTTCCTAATTCTTCAACTCCGCCAGAGTAACACTATTGATGAATTATTTCAGAGTATATAAAAAAAAAAAAACAACAGATTGAAGGCTCAAGCGAGTAGTAGGGTTTTGCAAATAACAAAGTTTTTTGCGAAGGCTATGGAATTTCGATACAGGGATTCTAACACATGAATTTAAACAGAGAAATCAATTAAACCGATTTCAATCTGGATTCAACCAAACTCAGTAATATTTTCGAAGGAAATTAATCTCTGAGATTTGACATTTATGCCCATATTTCTCAATGATACCAAGAAATATTAATTTCTACTATTCCATCCTTCTACAGCCAACATCCCATTCACCTCGTCTAAATTTACATAAATAGTGTTCATACAACCAAATTGATCTCATTCTATGGATCGAATTTGTCTAATTTTAGATAAAATCCCTCTACCCAATATTTTCCTTAAATTTATCAACTAAAAACTAAATACATTGAATCCAATATTAAACAACTCGAATCCCCTAAGTACTAGTCAAACCTTATCTACTAAAATAGTAAATTGCAAGCTAAAGGAACCCACTCCTTTGCTTGTAAAATTTTTTTGTATTTTTGGAATAAAATTGAAGTTTTTATCTCGAAGCCTCATGCTCCTGCATCATATAACAAAATTTGGCATGCCCTAGATTCTTAACCCCTACAATGTTATGTGTTTGTGTTTGTGCTAGAAGGAAATCCACCACACACTGGATTTATTTTGTCTTGAATAAGGTATTTTTGACAATATGCTTGTTTTTTCTAGAATAAAACCTAATATGCAGTATGTTTCTTTCACCCTACAATATTGTTATGTGCTTTTATTTGCGAGAGAAGGAAATATAGCATGTGTTAGATTTCATTCACCTTTCAATGTAGTTATTGGTGACATGTTTGTGTTTGAGATATAAGTACAAATAGCATGTTAGATCTAATTCACCTTTCAATATTGTGATTGGAAATATACTTATGTTTGTGAGAGAAGAAAATCTAGCATGATATAGAATTCTTTTACCCTACAATATTGATGTTGCCAATATGTTTGTGTATGGTGGGAGGAATTCTAGCATGCACTAACTTTTTTTTGCAATGCAATATTGGTGTTAGAAACGTGCTTGTGTTTGTACTAGAATAAAATCTAGTATGCAATAGATTTGTTTCACAATGCAATATTATTGTTGGTAGCATGCTTGTATTTGTGCTAGAATGAAATATAACCTGCATTGGATTTCTTTTGCAATGAAATACTATTGGAAATTTACTAGTGTTTGTGCTAGAAGGAATTCTATCATGGATTGGATTTTTTTTCCCTACAATGTTATTGTTGGCGATGTTCTAGAAGTAAATAAAGCATAGGTTAGATATCGTCCACCTTGCAATGTTGTTTCTAGCAATGTGATTGTGTTTGTGCTAGAAGAAACTCTAGAACATGTAATATTTCTTATACTTTGCAATGTTTTTGTGAGTAACATGCTTCTATTTATGCTAGAAGGAGATTTAGCATGTGGTGGATTTCGTTCGCCTTATAATATTGTTGTTGGCAATGTGCTTGTGTTTGTGCTAGAAGTAAATATAGCATGTGCTAGATTCATTATACAATGTAATGTTGCTTCTAGCAATATGCTTATGTCTGTAGTAAAAGGAATGATATTTATTTTTAGGTTTCATTTGAGGTGCAACATTGTTGTTTGAAATGGGATTCTACTTGTGATAGAAGGAAAGCTAACACACATTATATTTCCTTCATAATGTAATGTTGTTATTAGAAATATGTTTGTTGTTATGCTAGAAGGAAGGTTATAAGGTGTTAAATTTCCTTCATCTTGCAATGTTATTGTTGAATTTTTTTTGTGTTAGAAGTAAATCTTGCATCTGTTTGATGTTTTCACAATTAAACATTATTTTTGGAAATGTGCTTGTATTTGTGTTAGAAGGAATTATAGAATTCACTATATTTCTTTGTTATTTTTTCCAAAAGGAAAGCTATCAATATTTCACCCTCACCAAGGTTAGTGCTTTAATATTGTTCTTGGCAATGCATTTGTGATTATGCAAGAAGGATACCTAGTGATTACTAGCTTTCTTCTAGACACCATTACACTTATGCAACTAATGCTCTAGGGGTGACATTGTCTCAATAATCACAATGGTTAGAGTTATAGCTTTTGATGTGCCCTTTTATTGAATTTGGAACAATTTATGGAGATCAATGATAGTGAAAAAGAATTGTATATAGATATATGTTGATGTTGGAACTACATTTGTGAATGAGTTGGAAGTAAAGATAATGGTATAGCTTTCCTTTTGGCACAGACACAATAATCCAATCAAAATTATTTGATCCATGGAGAATAATGTGATCTTTGTATTATTGAGGTATACTATATTTTTATTCCAATGAAAATGTATGCAACATTAAAGTATCAAGCATAGTTTTTTAACAGGTATTGTTTTTATCTCTATTTTTTTGTATAGTTATGAAATTCGAAAAAAAATTTCACTAATTTTTGGATCCATAAGAGAAGACTCTTCCTCATCAACATGAAAATCTAGGAAAACTCAAATCTACACTTTTCTAGGACCTAAAGTTAACATCCATCTGTATCTATCCTAAATAGTATGTCCTTAGATGTGTATAGGTAGGGAGTGTTGACATTCGAAATAAATATGTGTAAAATGAAATTTCTTTTCTTTTAGAATAAAAATGAAAATTATCTAGTATTTACAGTACTAAAACTTTTATTTGGAAGAAAACCTCTAGTTTGGCTTTTGAGTATCGAGTTCAAACATCAAACATCCTGACTAAGTGAAAATATAATTCCTCCTTTTCATGGGGATTTTAGACATCTTATGTAGCATCAATCTCGGATTTTCTTAGTTTTTCCAAAGGACCATGTTTTGATTCTTCAACTTCTACAGATTTCTTATGATCATTATTCATACATAGGAATTAAGACTACAAGTGTCATTTCTAAAGTTAAATAGGAACTTGGTTGTTTGATATGAGTTTATATTTATCATTCAAAACTTTTATTTTGAATAAAATCTCTAGTTTTGCTTTTGATTATCAAGTTCAAACATCAAACATCCTCACTAAATGAAAAAAAAAAAATTCTCCTTTTCATGGGACTTTTAGACATCTTATGTAGCACCATTCTTTGAATTTCTTAGACTTTCCAATGACCATTTTTTAGCTCTTAAAATTCTACAAATTTCTCGTGATCTTTATTCATACACATGCATTAAGACTACAAGTGTCATTTCTGAAGTTAAATAGGAACTTGGTGGTTTGACATGAGCTGAAATTTTTCATTCTATGATATTATCTACATCTATAATTTCATGGTATTCATATATGTTTTTTGTGTAATTTTCATGTAAATTAATTTTTGGTAGGCACTAGATGGTGGGGAACAATGTTTCATTACATAAAATATGACTATCATGCTATTTAAATTATTACATCTATATTACTTTTCTGAAAGTTGTGTGTTTTTGAAAAAATATAAATCACACTTTACATGGTTTAACCTTTTAAGTACAATTTATGGTTTAATTGTTGTTGGAGAATTGGTACAAGCTCAAATGGAAAATAGAATTTTTGAAAATGGGGACTATGTTGATCTCCTTATTAATGATCATTCGTTGGGCTAGGAAGGGTAGAATCTACAGAGTCTGGAACTTATTATGTCAGAGAAAGGGTTAATGTGTGTTATTTTTCAATTTTGATAATTGATGTCAGTCAACCACATTTGATTGAGGATGTTGATGAAGAGGACATACATCCATGGAAGATCAGGGATTTGAGGCACAACATAGTTAAATCAAAATATTGAAGCATGTGTTCAAATATTATTTATACTATAATATTTTTTGTTTTCGAGTAAATACTAACCTTATTTACATTCGTTTATAGGTGCAAATGTTTCTACATTTTCTATTGGAGACAAGGCATATCTTCTGCAACATGGAGTGAAGGTGGGTGAGGGCTCCATATTCAATATAGAGCTTGGGAATAAAGTGCGTGGAAATATGGTAAATAAAGGATTCATAGTGGTTAAAATTGAGAAGGTTTTAAAACATGATGTTTCTCTACGAAATCCAACGGGATTTGAGCATACACTAGGGGGTGCATTGGAATCTTATGAGATTTGGCTAGAATCAGATTCGGAACCTCAAGGTCATGATCATCCCATAAATATTCCCCAAGATAGGGTTAAATTCATATGTACAAAGGTTTCTCTTACACATGAATGCATGGGAAAAAGCATGTGCATTGCCAAAGGAATGATTGTTAATGTCTGCGAGGATGACATTGTTGAAGGTGAAACACTAGGTGAAATGGAATTTGGTTTTTTTTTGGAAGAGATAGATGGAAATTGTGAAATATGAAGAATTGGCGATATATATATATATATATATTTTGGTTAGATGGACAATAAATAATTTGGTGGACAACAAAGGTGTGATATGAGAAGGGCTAAGAAAATTTTGGAAGGAGCCACCCAAGGAAATGGTGATATGGGATCTTATAGAGGACACAAATCCCTTAAAAAAATGGGATGGGTATCTTTGTAATGGAAAATATATAAACTCATTTGATATGCATGTAATAAGGCCATATAAAAGGAATAAACGAGTTATGGCTACAAAAAATTGCAGAATGTCAAACAAAAATATATGAAGAGAAATAAATTCGACTTTTGGCAGCGGATGTATGTTGTAGAAAAGATTGTCTTCAACATGTGGATAGGAAGCCCATTGCACGTGCTAGAAGGGGTATGAGACAAATAAATAAAAATGGTATTAGGGAATTTTTCTTGAATTCACTCATGTCAAACATAGTCATGTCAGGGAGCCATGGTCATGGCCTACCACCTATTGCTAGAAATGTAAAGGACATGATATTTAATGGGAATATTATTTGTAAGAAAGCATGGTATAAGATACATAATATTCCTCAAAGCACATTCTATAACTATTAGCCTTATTTCCAACATGGGCATATCAAATCTATTCATGGTAACACCAAAACATGCAAAACACAAGCATGCACCGTGGAAGCCATAGAAATATTGCAAAAAATTGTAAGGAATAATTTAGATTTTTCACCAAACCAAACACGTCAAGTTGAAGAAGATGGAACATATGCTCCTTTAATATTGCTTCCTTCGACTTACACACAAAATTATTTGTTAAAAGAGATCAATGAGGCTCTTCAAAATCTCAGTTACCCATAAATATCACAGTGAACAATGACCAAGATATGGAATAATAAGTGTTGAGATGTGGCATTTTCAAAGAACAACTTCAGTAAATGCAGTGAATGTATTGTGTTGAAAGCATAGATGAAGTCAGCGACTATAAAAGAGTTGGAAGAAAAGGCATGAGGTAGGCTGAACAAACATATCAATATTGTTATATGTGGAACATATTGCTACTATGCCCATAGAATTATGTCAGAGCGGTTTCCAAAGGAGTAATTGAGCATTATCCATGATAAAATGGATAAATCAAAGAATTCAATACCAAGGCTACGTGTTAAATCAAAATATATTTTAGGAACAAATTTAGGTTTGTCATTGACAGGTATGCTAACATATAGGCATAAGACAAGAGGTTTTGGTCATTTCTCCCTACCATTTATACATATGGGATCGCAATTTACTATTACATCCCTTGCAAATTGCTTAAGCGACCTTGAAGACACACAATTTGATATGTATGGTGATCTACTTTATGAGAGTGGAAGTTCAAGAAACCCAATTACAAATGCATTAATTGACACTTCTATTTACTCAAAATGTCAAGTGTACAAGGATGATTTTATATCTCATTGAAGATCAAAGAGTCAAAATGTTTATTTTAAATCTCTTCCTCCACATTTTTTGTTATAGTTTGAAAATGCAGCAAGTAATAATAATAATCACTATCTTATCATGTTTTTTATCCCTTCTAACTACACTTGGTGTCTTCATCACTATTGAGGTTGGACTCTTGCCTGTGGGGCACACCCATGAAGACATAGATGGAGCCTACGGAAGAATGTCTTCCAACCTAAAAAGTTAAGATATATATTTTTTACCTTAAATGATGGATACATATCGCATAATTGAATAAAATCGAGTGTTTCCACCTACACTTATTGACAAGGTCTATGACTTTAAAAGTTTCCTTAATGGATACATCAAGGAGGGGAAAATGCACTAGTTGGACATCTTAATGTTAAATACTTCCAATTTCTTGTACTCAATGATATTCCAGTACTAAGGTACAAAGAATCCATTAGAGATATTGAGTAGGTCAGAACTAGTTCAGTTATGGAATATAGATGATGAATGTTGACATATAATTCCCATAGGGAATCCATATTTCTTAGCTTCCAAAAATAATTATGCCTATTTCAAATAACTAAAGGAAGGGATAACATCATACATAAAAATGTGGAAAGACACTATCGGGAATGAGGATTCAACAATTGTTACAGAGGAATGGAAAAATAAAGTAGTTTATTGGGAAAGAGTTCATGATACATTAGACGGAACCCATAATGATAATAGAATAATAGATGGAAGTGATTCATCTTTTGAGGATTTTTGGCCTAAGAAAAGGTACATTGTTGATGTTGATCGTAATGCACTCCATGTAATCTCAAGTAATATGGATGAAGATTTTGATAATGCAATAGATGAACCAGTATATGTTGGACCAAAATGCAACAAGCCAAAGGCAACATTCAATCCAAAGATTGATATTTAGAAAGGAAAGATGTTTCTAGTTAGATCAAGAAATGAGGATACGGGAGAGATGATTTGGATGGAAAAATCCCTCTCAGATATCTTTAGGGATAATGAAAATGAGAATATTCATGTAAAGTTTGATTTGTGGAAGCCTATTTTAGGGAAATATAATGGACATTTTTAGAGCATTATTGGATACCAAATCCTAATGACACAAAACTTGGCTCCATTCCAATTAATACCATAGTGTGTGCATGGATGCCAAAGAAATAACATTGCAAGAAGACGAAGATAAATAAATATGGTGTAGAAGTTATTCTTGACCTACTAGAGCGAATATCTTAAGATTAGGTTTATATGATTCATGAATGTAATTTTTTTTTTTAAGGATCTATTAACGTACATTCAGACATACTTTTCAATATTTGTTGTATATCAAATATTCTCTTCATAATATCTTGGAGGATTATATTTTTTAGTATTTCAATGTAATCATGTGGTAATACAAATGACTCGACAGTTCCATAAAATATTTAAGTTTTCAAAGCTTTGTTTGACCAACATGACTCCTCACCATATCAAATATGCATAATCAAATTCAATAATGCACTTGAAAACAACATCTTCTAAACTTGGTCTATTAAAAAAAAATTGGAGTAGCTAATTAGTATTATATTTAATATAAACCATTTAAACACTTAATCAAAAATTGTTAGACACTTGTAATAATGTTTGAAGTGATTTTTCCTTAATATTCCTTATTATAATTAATATAAATCAGATTTTTTGTTTTGTTGCACTCTAATTTATAAAAAAATGATTTTGATCATCGAACAACACAACTAGACTTATAAAATATTTCCTCTTATAGACTTTGAAGTGGTGCCAATATTGTACTAGTATAATAAATTTGTACTCGACATAGGAAAAGTAGTTAGTGTCAATATAAAATGGTTAATAATAGTAAGAAACACAATATTAATATATTGTTAAATAACTTTATAGGTAAGAATATTTTTACAAAATCTATTATTCACGAGTCAAATTTAATACATAAATATAAATATTAATGATACTAGAAATAATGTAAGGAATATAAGCTTTAGATGAATGTCAATATGTTATTTTCAATATAATATCCTTAAACACTCAATGAATAAAATTTAAACATTTGTAATAAATAGTTTAGTCATTTTTTCCTCTTTCCTCTTGTATTTGAAAATAATCAAATTGGATTACTTTTTTAATATTATAATTCATGATTGATTTTGATAATTAATATTATTAGTAATTGAGTCGAGAGACAGGCTCATTCTACAGCTTATTATGAGGGGATGTGTAAGTTCAACTATAATTTTTTTTTTGAATGATCTATTAATATACATCCAGAACTTTTCTTTATTTTTTGTATATCAAGTATTCTCTTCATATTTTTTTTGGAGGAGTTTTATATTATTTAGTATTTCAATGCAATCATGTGGTGATACAAATGACATGATAGTGCCATAACATATTTAAGTTTTCAATGCTTTTTTTGACCAACATGACTTCTCACCATATCAAATATGCATAATCAAATTCAATAATGCACTTTAAAAAAACATCGTCTAAACTTGGTTTATTAAAACAATAGTGGAGTAGCTAATTAGTATTCTATTTAGTATAAACCATTTAAACACTTAATGAAAAAATGTTAGACACTTGTAATAATGTTTGAAGTGAGTTTTCCTTAATATTCCTTATTATGAATGATACAAATCAAATTTGTTGTTTCTTTTCACTCTAATTTATAAAAAAAATATTTTGATCATTGAACAACAGAACTAGACATATAAAATATTTCCTCTTATAGATTTTGAAGTGGTGACAACATTGTACTAGTATAATAAATTTGTACTCAACATAGGAAAAGTAGTTAGTTCCATTTTAAAATGGTTAATAATAGTGAGAAACAAAATATGAATATATTGTTAAATAAATCTATAGGTAGAATATTTTTACAAAATATATTATTCACAAGTCAAATTTAATACATAAATATAAATATTAATGATAATAGAAATATTGTAAGGAATCTAGGTTTTAAATGAATGTCAATATGTTCTTTTCAATTTAATATCCTTACACACTATAGGAATAAAAACTAAACATTTGTAATAAATAGTTTAGTCAATTCTCTTTCTTTCCTCGGGTATTTGAAAATAATCAAATTGTATTACTTTGTTACTATTCTAATTCATGATTGATTTTGATAATTAAAATGATTAGTAATTGAGTTCTCATTCTACAGCCTAGTATGAAGGGATGTGTAACTTCCACTATAATTAAAGAAAAAATGAATATGTTGTAAAGTAATTATAAGTAAAAAAAATGTGTGAATGAGATGTTTAAATATTTTAATTGGGAATGTGTAAGTTTGACTATAATTAAAGAAAAAATGAATATGTTGTAAATTAATTAGAAGTAAAAAAAAAATGTGTGAATCAGATGTTCAAATCTTTTACTTTTCAAAAATATTTCAGCGAGAGATTCAAATAAACTATTTGAAGATCTATGTTAACTAATTTATGTCAATATCAACTCCATATATAACTATATGTAGAAAAAAAATAAGTATTTATCGTTAAATTTTCTATTTGGTCTTATATATACTCTATTTAGCATTCAAAATACAAGTTAAACAATGAAAAATAACATATTGTATTTTGCACTCTAAAAATGTTTGCACGTGAAGAAATTTGATTCCTCTAGGCTCAAGTTAAATATGTATTTAGGATGGATCTATGCTCATATATATTGGACACATTACTATGATTATTTGACATTAAATAAATTTATACTTAATATATAACTTTCATATTAATATATTATTCATTAAGTAAATCTCAATTAACTTAGTTTTTAACACAAAAGTACAAATAATAAATAACAAATAAATTATACTACTACTCTCATTCAGCATTTAATCCCTCTAGGCTCATGTTAAATTTGTATTTTAGATGGATCTATGTTGATATATATTGGACATATTACTATGATAATTTGTCATTAAATAAATTTATACTTAATATATATTTTGCATATTAATCTACTATTCATCAAGTAAGTCTCAATTAACTTAGTTTTTAACATAAAATTACAAATAATAAATAAGAAATAAATAATACTACTAATCTCATTTAACATTTAAATTGATTGTAAAAATATATTTTCTCCTATCAACTCTAAAATGGTTCAAACTTCCTACAATAGTATGTAATGATGATGGTGATAATGATGATTATCATCCACTAAGACCAAATATGGTGTATAAGAACCCATAAAGATATTACTCAAAATTCTTTAGAATTTTATTGTTATGCTCAAAAAACATTAAAATAAGAGTTTCAAGATCATTATAATTTTGTTTAGTTAAAATATCAAGAAGGTTGTTAGCACCACAAATATTTTGAAATTAAAATCCAATATGAGTATAAACTCTATGATCTAAGAGGGTTTTACATCTTCAACCATATTACCAGTGTTGCAAAGTCGATAGAATTTTAAATTGTGCCAACCTTTTCTTAGTAATAATTGTAACTTAACACATACATGATTTTTACTATATCATAGTATAATTAAATGCGTTAATAATAGTAACATACACAACATTCTTTTTATAAAGTTATTAATAGTAACATACACAACATTATTTTCATAAATTTAATAATAGTAAAATACACAACATTATTTTCATAAAGTTAATAATAGTAACATACACAACATTATTTTCATAAGATAACTTTAACAAACTTAAATTTTAGTGCAAACCATAAAAAATCTTAAAAGAGATAATGAAAGGAATTCAAGATTAAGATGTGAAAGATTTGCTTTTGCAAGTTTATATAAATTTGTTTTATATAGTTTACGATGATACAATTTTCACCAAAAATGGTGAATATTTACATTAAAATTAGTAAACTAAGTGATTTTATAATTCGAAATTTTGAAAAAATCTAATCTAAGTAAACTTATAAATTATAGATCAACTCAATACTTCCAAATTTAATGAAATATGTGTTATATAGTCTAGAGTGACTCGTGGTTCGCCCTTTGACCCTAGGCCTCCTTGACTCTTGGGATGACTTGCGACTAGGGTCTTTTGTGACCTAAGGTCTTTTGCGACCTGAGGTCATTTGTGACCTACGAGTTCGGGGAGGCTACAACCTCGGGAATCCAAGACCTTGTGCGATTTGCGACCTGTGAGTTGATGTTGGAGCGGGGTCCCATCACCCTTATGTTTTGATATAATTTTGTATAAGTTTTGCATATACGCGTTGCATAAATTAGTCAAGGGGATTTGGGGTGTGTCAAAGTCCCTATTTTTATGTAAATAGGTTTAAGGGTAAACTGTGGGCCTCAAAACATGGTTTCAGACCATAGTATCTGCGCGCCAGACTTAATATGAATAGATAGATCGAGTCTAAGTGAAAACTAGTTCAAGTTATACTATGGTTATGATATGAATTTTTATGCGTCTGTAATATTTTGTAAGGGTTTGTCTCGGTTGGGTAGAAAGCCTCATGTTGGCTATGTCCATGGAGACCTAGTCCTAGCTATGTGTAGACTCCGCTCGATGTGTGCACTGAAGGGGTATTTGTAAGGGCAAAGTATGATGTACTGGAAGAATTTAAATTAATACAAGAACTGAGTTTTGGTGAAACATTGTGTATAGATCTGAGTTATCTGTTTGTTGAGGTCGCATTGCTTCTTTGTTGCTTTTTTAAAATTGTGCAAAGATACCTCTTATGATTATTTATGCACATTAATGATCAATGAATTTTCTTAAGTAACTACATGGTATTTAGATCTGGATCGGGTTTTGTTGTATATATATATATAAAATCTCTTAAGTATTTCCCACACTTGTTTATGATTAATATAAGTCTGCAATCAATATGCTTAGGGCCACTTCATTATTTTCTTCCTCAGGGGTGCATCATTATATTTCAAATATTGTGTCATTAGATTTGTATTAAAGAAATAGACTAGAATCAGTTCTTTATATATTTGTTCCATGTCATCAAATATAGTGTTATTAGATCTAGACATGAGTTCTTTATCTATTGGTCGAATTCATCGTTTGATAATAACAATGATTTGTTTTTATATTTTATGCAATTTTGAAATCTTATTTTCTTGTAAAAAATCAAAGGTTTTTATGCTTTCTTTTAAAATCAAGAGTTTTTGTTTTTTAAATAATGAATGCTTTTATCAATATGGAAAACATCCCTAATGGAAATGGCACCTATTCACACTTTTCTAAAATTTGGGTGTTTAATATGTTTAGCTAGAGTGGATTATGATTGATTTTAAGAATTAGCTATTTGTACAGACTCATCAAAGAAAAAGAACACTAACTTTTCTTACCAATTTTTATAAATATATATATGGACAAACATGATTTCCACCTATATATACTTATACATTATTTGGATACCTCTATGCGTGTGGCTTTGGATAGATACATTACATCCCCTTGATATTTTTTCTTATTTTCAAAATATAGAAATAAAATTTTAGTTATTTGTTTTTTTTTTTAATATATTATTTTATATTTAAAATATATATTAATATATCTATAACATATTTACTTATAAAACAAATTTTATATTTGTTTTTTAATTTTAAAAATTTAATTATATATATATATATATATATATATATATATATATATATATATATATATATATATATATATATATATAGTTTGAGCAGGTGTAACAGTTAAGAACATGTGTTTCCTCTTAATAGGTCATAGATTTTGCACTAGAAGGGTAAAGTATATATGCCTTCTTAGACTTAGCAGTAACTTTAAAATTATATATATATATATATATATATATTAAAAATAAAGTTTTATTAAAGTAATTATGATTATATAAATATATCTAAGCTTTAGCTTAATCATAATAAACTCCTAAAAATTAATTGTTTTCTATAACATTTAAACAAGAAAAAAAATTTAAAAAAAAAAGAGATAACTAGAAAATAAATTTCCATCTTATATATTTTCATATATATTTCTATCTTATACTGTTAGTCTTTATTAAATTTTTATTATAAATAAATGTGATATATATTAATAACTCACTACCTCTATTGTAATAAGCTTAATAAGCTTTATAATTGAAAAGTTGTAAGTGGTTTGATCTTGGACGAAAGTGGAAAGCTTCCTCAATCCATAGAAACGTCAATCAAAATTCCAAAACTAGAATAGAATTATAAAGAATCAAAATGATTATAAAAAATGTGATGTTTTATATTTGAAATATGGTTTTTATGATTCATAGTTTGTATAAAAATATCTTTCAGTAATAATCACATAGCGAAGAATTTCTCAATTTATTAAAGAGATATATTTGTAATGTTTTATATTTATAATTCACAATGCCCTAATTAAAAAATTATTTAACCTTAATAATGGCAAGGGTAACTTGATATATAATTTGAGCGAATAAAATAGTAATTGATGCATAAAATTTACAATGCAAAATAAATTCCATTAAAAATATAATTGCACTAGCACAACTCCTATCGATTTCGATGATATCTGAACATGATTTTGAAAGGTAGTGTCCAATAAAGTTATGATCATCGTTACTGTAATTGGAATATTACAATTAGAGAGGCATCTGAATGCCTGCCTTATGAAGATAATGGTCTGAAGTTCATTTTTAGCTACCAGCTCTACAAATTCTCGTAAAAACCAGATGTGTTGTGTCTCCTCGTATTTCTTTGGAAACTCAAATTTCAGATCTTTGAGAGCAGTAGGGATGGAAAATAGGAAATCACAGTCATTTGTGTGTTGTCAAATTCATTTATTTATACCATCATACTCCATATATTGGAAATCCTAGGGTTAAATGCGTTGGAATTCTGCGGGAGGAAATCGAATTCTTTAAAAATTAAAAGTGATTTCGATGGTGTAGATTTCACGAAGTTGGAATATTTTTAGTCTTAGTCTATATTACATCAATTTTAACTATAATATCCCCAGTTTCTCTACTTTTATTAGACAGTTGAACAGTCCTAAAGGGTAAAGTTGTCCCAAAGGAAAACATATATTGTGGACATATTTTATTATTTAATTTAATAAAATGAAAATGGAATTAATTGTGCAAAGACTAGAATATAATTAGAGATCAAGAATCCAAGTCCATGAGGATGGATAAGGTTCCCAAGACTTTCCCAGTTGTCAAAAAATCCTTGGAGAAAATAATTTAAATATTGAATTTTAGATTGGAGATAGAAATCTAAAAAGATATCCCAGTAAAGAGGAAAGTTATTGGGAAGAGGTGAAATAAAACTAGAAAGAGGAAAAAGCTATTTTTAAAGTACTTTTGTGGAAGAAACAAAAGGAAAGCACAGGAAAAAAGGAAAACAACATCCTGATTAACTGGACGCAGTTATGGAAACAAGATCATGGGAAATCAGGCTTAAACAAGAAAATTCTAGGTAGACAAGAGGTTGTCTACTACTGGAAGGTTTGATCTCTGCTAGGGGGAGATCTGGAGAAAGAGCTCATAGGTTGGGTGGAAAATAGTCTACCATAATTGGTATGCACAATTTAATTCATTTTGACTTGTAATTATGTTATTATAGTGAAGTTAATTAGTGGTGAAGAATTAGCTAGATATGTTCAGGATTATATTCTGTGTATGAAAATAATGTGAAAAATTCTAAGTTGTTGTGAACTGTTAGATTTGTGCATTTAACAAAATAGTCTATAACAAATATAGCATAAATCTTTAGTGTTGAACAGATAATTATCTGAAGATTATCAACTCTCAGAATGTATAAACCCTGATATAGGTTTAAATCTGAGCTTAGGTGAACTATCAGAATTAGCTACGCATAATATAAGTACCATAGAATTATTTTACTAACCATGAAATTATGTAAATAGATTAATACAGAGTGAAAAACAAGTTTGTCTAATATTTAATGTGAATTTAGAACATTCAAAAAAATCTTCGACTGTGGTAGGAATTGAAGATCTGGATACTAAAACTAAGACATAATATTCTTTCATCATAATATTATTTCATAATTTCAAGGAGGAATTCATATAATTATTAACAGAATTGAAATACAGATTCTAGAGAATATATCACATAATGAATGGAAACATAATTTCAATACGGGAAGAAAGAGTATAATAAATTATACTGAGTTATATTAATTCAAAGGATTTATGTCCATATACATATAATGTCCAATGAAAAACTATGTCCAAATAATTATACAAAATTGGGGAACTTTGTCCCATAAATTACAAGCATGTAATCTGTCTGAAAATTATGCAGAGGTATAATAACAGAAATCCCCAAGTAGGTTATTGGACCAAGCTGAAAAGGAAAAATCCAAAGTTAAATTGCTAGCAGAAGTGGTCAAGCAAAATAGGTTATTAAAGAGTACCTATATATAATAAAAATCAAGGAATTAATATTGAAACATACATTTCAAACTATAACAAAAAATGAAAGGATAGATAACCACAGAGTGTAAGGGATGATTACCTTACTAACAGTCATGGAGAATTAAATTTGCGAGAAAAAGAGAAATTGAAGTCAGTAAATGGGAGAGTATGTGGAATCAAAGAATAAAAAAGAATGTAATTAATTGCAATAATATTCTTACCTTAACCCTCAATGTATAACAAGTTAAAATGGAGACATGAATTTGTAGAACTCCTGTACAAATTAGGGAACTAGTTTATTAGTCCCTATTTGTACAAATAATTTAAATTCAACCAAGAGAAATACCTACAGACGAAAAAGTCCAAAATAAGGAGAATCCTTGTACAAATCAATTGGATTTATAAAATCCATAAGATTACTAACTAAATGGCACAGTAGAAATCTATGAGATTTCTCAACCAAAAATAAGATAAAAAAACTTATCCCTAAAATTTAAATACTAGAGGTGTCGATGAAATGCATGAAGCTATTGGAGCTAGCCTGGAAATTAAATGAAACGTATAAAAAACTAGCATAGTAATGAGGAGGAGAAATAATGTTAGGAAGGCATAATGATTACCTGTAGGGTATTGTAATTGACGCAGGGAGGAAGCCATGATAAATTCCACATATGAACGTGAGAAGGGTTTCCACACAGAATTTCCTTCACCTGCAATTCCCAACACCAAATTATATAGTCACATTGAATATTTAAAAATCGAATTTAAATGAAGACAAAGAGAAACCCAAAACTAAAATTGAGTTCGAAAACAAGGAACTAATTTCCCCAACCAAAGTGCGAGGGTAGCCCAAGGCATAATCGTATTGAGAAATACGCTTCAAGAAGATTCACTAACTGTGTAAGCCTGAGAATATTTTACCACGCATGTTGGCACATTTGTGTGATACCTTGAACAAGGAAATCTCGGCTAAGAACGCAGATTGATAGGGAGAAACCCATCATTGCAAACTTACAAAAACAAAACAAAAAACAAAACGATGAATCCAGAGACTTGTAATTTTAAATTAACAACATATAAATTAAAAACCATATGGTGAATGCATGTTACCAGATAAAGAAAATGAGGATTGCGAACTTAGCCTCGTCGCTGCAAAAAGAGTTTTTCCTCTCACGATAAAATGAAAACAATAGTGGATCCGAGAGACAAATTCATAGTAGATACAAATGGTCAGACAAAGAGACACAGAAAAATGAAATGAAGAAACCCTGAACCCAATTACGATGAGATCGCCATCGTCCAAGTATATTATATCTCAAAATGGATAATTTCACACATAGCTGTAGGGTTACATCAACACTCAACGATCCATGTGACTATTGTCATAATGAAGGACGATGAGTTAAATGACACAAGATCCCGAGACAAAAATACGATCCAGAAAGTTGGTGTAAATCCATACGAAGCCGGATTCCCATTAAAAAATTCGTAAATTCCAAAAACATTTCATATCTAGTGACAGAGCTATAGTGAATAACGTGGATAATTTTGGTGCCAATATGTGAACAAATATTCAAACCCTTTTTCCACATAAATTATCAACCCGGGGGCGTTAGTTATTTCAAGAATAACGTGCACAATATATGCAAGAGAAATCACATAACCTGCTATTGAATCATAGGCTTTAAATTAATGAACAAGAAAACTATTGTAACATCAATTTAGATGGATTGCAGGATTAAAAAGGCATTCACAGCAATTGTAGTATTATACTGGAATAGAAGTAACGATAACAAATCAAAACATAAAATAAACAAAATAAAGATAGCGTAGCACCTGATCAGAAGAGTGGGCCCAACTCTCTGATCAGGGCTACGGAAAACTCCAAATGGAACAGTAAAACAATGTGCATTCAATTAATTGAAAAATGCTTCTGTTACAAATCTATCTCTTCTTCCTTCTTTTTTTCGATTCACAACCCGAAGGCCCTCTTTATACAAATGTTCAAGAAATCATAGATTTCATTTAGCAATTAAATATCTATAATTATACATTTGTTACAACAGCAACCTAGTTGCCAAAAGGAAACCATGAAAAGCCTAAAATAGCGTTGGGGTAAGACGGAGTCTGTTGTGCTGTTGCAGCAGGTTGAGATAACGTTGGAAATTAGGATTTGCTCCGTGGCTCGCAACTGTAATCCTTTTACTTTTACCAAATCTATAAAAATACTGGAGTTAATTCTTGCAAAGGTAAAACCTCCATGAGTGTTACTTTATTAATCAAATATTCCATGTAAGATAGTGGGAAGGGGTTTACCTCATGTATTTTAGAAGAATTAGCGATGCAAAGAGATAGAAAGGTGGGTGAAAATGGGAGAGAAAAGAATATAGATTTGGTACCCAACATCTCCCCCCAACTAGTCTATCTACATGTCCTCATGCAGCTCGACATCTTCTCAAATCTGGGGTGTACTGACTGTGGCTAGCATGAAGTTGTGTGAGGTCATATTCTTCAACCATCTCTGTCCCGGGTGTTTATAACCTTCCGTCAGAACAATATCCTTCCACAAATCTGGGCTGACATTATATGCAGAAGTATATTGCTCTGCTGAAAATAAAATGAGGGGAAACTGAAACCTCAGCCCCATCCACCTGACCCCACAAGTCTGAATGCATGCTAAAAAACGTGGCACTCTTTCTAGTGCTCGTGCAAAGTTAGGTGCTCCAAAAGGTTATCGACTTCTGATGGTTGAAGATGACAACATCCACCTCCTTTAACAACTGTCCAGTGCTTCATCTCGGAAAGTTATTATCTGTCTGACACAGAGGACAACACACCATTTCTAGGTAGTCAACATATGTCCTCTATGTCCTCCAATCTATAGAAACGTAAAATGCTTGTTATAAATATTTGATACCTGGCCATGCTCTCTCCTCATCATTAGTGGCTTGGTGACTTGGTTTTCTTCAAATGTATCATAGGCCTTTCTCCATTTAATCTGATTGATGGTGTAAGAGGTGAAAGCTCTTAAATGAATGTCCCCCACGAATGGAATGGGGTTAAAGGCCTGATCATGCCTTAAGAAGTAACCATGCATGTAGAGTTCGCACATTAAGTGATGTCCTATAATATCATGAAATTTCAAAACATGGAGGAACTAGATTGGGTCCTAAATCTCATGACAAATTTCCTTATATATTCTCTCAAGGAAAAAGAAAATAAATTGTTCATGAAGGAATAATTCATAGTTATGTGCGGGAGGTCTACAGGCCATTACCTGCTGCACCAAGGAAAACATCTTCTCCTTATCTGATTGCAACAATTGCGCTTGTTCTTCTAACTCCTCTATCTTGGCCTTTTGTTTTGCTTACCTCTGCTACACTTTATCCAATTGTTCTATGTATCCTGTAATGATCTCGGCAGCTTGTTCTCAAACCCGCATTGTCTCCTTCTTATGTCCATTCGCATAATACTTCCATCTCTGGATTTCAACAATTAGGAAGAATTCCCAGCCTTCAAACAGTTGTTCAATCGGACCAGTTTTTGTAGCTGCGGAGGAGACCTCAGTTTTTGGTTTTACTGCCTTCCACTTGTAGACTTTTACCTTCTTTTTCAATTGAGAAACTTGCCTCTTCATCTCCCGAACATCCTTCTTCAATCGCATGGTTTCATTGAACTGCAGCTAATACTTTTTTTTTAGAGGTAATATTCTTTTCTCACACAGTTCAATCCACTCCTGTTTGACAATAAATTCATCTCCCATGCTTGTAACAGCCTCAGGAGGTGGTGGAATTTTGTCGATATTATCAACTGGTTTTTCTGCTAAGTCTTTCTAGCTAGGCTCCCTGTCTTCAGGGGCATCCCCCTCTACATTTACCTCAGGGAATCTTGTCGTTAGGTCAGCACTTCCATCGACCATCCTGTGTTCGAGTGTTTCCACATAAATTCCATTTCCCTTATGAGCCTGTGGGTGTTGTGGCTATGTCCCAGCAATTGATGGACCGATGTCGGTCACATTATTCCCTAGGTCAACGAATCTCAGCATAGGTGGAACACATATTTCCTCCATTAATCGTTGGGACGAGCGGAATCTCCTTGCCCCTCTAGGCATCATAGACTGGAACGAAGAATAGGGAATAGCTTCATCATCCTTATTTCCAACTTGGGTCGTACTTTCATGCACTACTACTTCAATCGGGGTCGACGCTTGTTCTAGTGGAACAATGTCAATTCTGAGGATCGTTTCCTTTTTTTCCTCCTTCCCTTTGTTCAGTACTCCTCACCTGCGATCAATACTAGTTCTTGTGGGACAATGTCGACTTCGCGGGTCATTTCTCCTCTATCTTCTTGTTCTCCTTGCATTGCTTCCTCTCCTGTGGTCGACACTGGTCCTTTTGGAACAATGCCAACTTCGTACATTACTTCTTCTCTGTCTCCCTCCTTTGGCTGAATTAAGGGTGGTTCTGATGTAACACCCCCACTTAATTCAATATTCATATCTTCGTGGGCATGTGATGTTGTTTCTTGCAAAACATCATCACTTGCCATCCCTATGTCTAATGTTCCACCTTCCTGTTCTTCATTATTGAAAGTTTATGATTGTAAAATAGTCTCAAACTCATGCACTATACCCATAATTCCTTCATCTGTGGGTTCTTCAGGCAAGGATGGTTCTTGTGTGGCAGCCTTGACTGTATAACCAATTATCTCCTCTATTCCCATTTCTTCAGGTTCTTCCTGATCAACCTCCATCTCCATTTCTTCCATTTTTTCTTGGTCTAATTCCATGTCCTATGAATTTTCTTCCTCTGCTAAACTAGCTGAAGAGACTGGTTCTTCTTCTCTAGCAACAATGACAGTTGCTATCTCTTCTTCCGATGATTCACAAAGTTCCGCCCAAGAAACTTGAAAGCGGACTATTGTATGCATGACCAGTAAACAAACCAATCCATGATTGGAGAGAACTACCCGCATCTGGTGTGAACGTCGAGCAGACTATGCCATGTGCTGAATTTGTTTTAATATAAAGAAAAGAATGTTTAAGGAATACACCTAAGCCTATGGAAATCAAAGGTGAGTCAAAATTTTAAAATGATATTTGAACAGAGTTGTGGCTCGTCCTTCGCAAATTATGTTGTTCATTACGAAACCTGCTAGTTCGTTCCATGGATATTGTACAAACTTGTGCTCATACCCTCTCCCATATGGAATGACGCTTTCTCCTACCTGTAAGAACAGTGCAGGAAACTCTTGGAGAGGAATTATCCAAGCAAACCACTGCTGCCCTTGCTGTCTCAACCTGCTAACTTCCACAATTACTTCTTCTGTGATAGGAATTTACGATCCTATGACCCACGATAAATTATCATCCAAATTAAGCAAAAACTCCATTGTGATTCCTTTATCAACCCCTGCAATCTATCGAAGTAGATATCCCATCCTACATCAACAAAAACTTGCCACACCTCTGGATTGTTGCAGACCGATACTGTATTTTCAAGTTCATGCTGCACAACGAGTCTGCCCATCCTGTGGAGACTGTAACAGCACTCTGGAATAGCAGAACGTTGGACGGAGTGGTGGGTACCAAATTTGGAAAAACAACATGGTGAAAAACGAGGGGTAGTAATGGTAAATATAGATGGTAATTCTCGAGAAACGAGGAAAATCATGAAAAAGTATGGTAAGTGTGATGAATGGAATATTAATTATTTCATATGTGGAAAGGACTGATCGGTCCATATCATATGCGTTTTGTGGATCCCAATACATATTTAATGATTATCTGGAGTATGGTAAGGATTGTAGGGTGTACCACACATAGAGTTGTAATAATGACTTTTGAAATAATCATTACGTCATCGTTAAGTTATGACAGCACCCCCGTCGCCCCAACTTAAAAGTTGGCATCCGCAACATTAATTTCTTCACATGGAATATTTAATTAAATCCATAAAAGTCAAGTGGAGACGTACCTGTCGGCCTACCTGGAGGAAGTGACGGTTGGTAGAATAATGGCGCAATAATGATGTGGATGGAGTAACAGTAGTGCGAGTAACAGCCTCTGGGGTAACAACATCGCAAGTAGAAGCATTCAGAGTAGAAACATCTAGAGTAACAACATCGAGTAGCAGCATCCGGTGTAACAGTAACTAGAGTAACAACATCGAGTCGCAGCATCCGGAGTAACATCATCTAGAGTAATAGCATGACGAGTAGTGGCATCCAAAATCACAACATCTAGAGTAACAGCATGACGAGTAGCAGCATCCGGAGTAACAACATCGTGAGTAGCAGTAACCAAGGAGTAACAGTATCATGAGTAGAAGCAACTGAGTAACATCATCATGAGTAGCAGCAACCGATTAATAGCATCATGACTAGCAGCAACCGAGTAACAACGTCATGAGTGGCAATGTCCAAGGAGTAACAGCATCATGAGTAGAAGCAACCGAGTAACAGCATCATGAGTAGCAACTGAGAAACAACATCATAAGTAGCAGCAACCGAGTAACAAAATCATGAGTAGCAGCAATCGAGTAACAACATCATGAGTAGCAGCATCCAAGGAGTAACAACATCAATACTTAGAAAAATTTTGAGCTCTAAAACATTACTCCTTAGTAGTAACTCCTGCAAAAATACAACAAAATAAATAGTAACAATATTTATTCATTTATTTATTATTATTATTTATTTTTTCTTTTTCTTTTTTACATATATATATATATATATATATATATATATATATATATATATTTAGAGCGAGGATGCAGAGGAAGAGTTATCTATGTTGATAACCTTCAAACCAGATTTCTCAGATACATGTTTGATGAAAGTATCCTTGGAGGTTGGACGATGGTATAATCTCAGGTGATGTCCATTTGCTATAAACGAAGCACATGTATCATCAATTGTGACTAGCCTGACTATTCCACCACCTTGTAAGGTCCCATCCAGTGAGTGCAAAGATTTCCCTTAAAATCCTTAAAATGGGAGTCATAAAGTAATTCCTAGTCACCCCTATGAAACACCTTGTTTTTGATAAACTTATCGTGCCATTTTGTTATGAAACCAGCTCCAAAAATAGAAGAAAAGAGAGATCAATGCCTTAGAAATCATCCACTTCGAGGGGGAAACCTCCAATACATTACATAAATGAAAAATTCTTAGATGATACAAATTACCAAAACCTCCTTCTATATATTGGAGTACATGGACCCACAATATAATCCTAGCTGACCTAACAATAACAATGTAAGGGCACAATAATAACAATATTGGGGTTACAAGGGTACAACAATAAAAATAAGGGGGTTACACTAATAATAATAAGGGACTAAACTAGCAATATAGGGACCTAACATGCCCCTCTCCTTTAAAAAAGTGTTGTCCTCAATGCTTGAGTAGCTCTGGGTGCTTATGTATAAAATTATCATCCTCCCATGTGGAATCTTCAGTGGGTAAGTTCTTCCACTTGATGAGATACTCTGAAATTGATCGATTTCGTAGCTTTCGAGTTCTTGTTTCCATGACCGCTTCAGGTTCCCATATGATTTTTCCTTCCTCATCAAGTTCTGGCAATATTGTTTGAACTGGAAGATTTTCACCTATAACATTCTTTAAGCATGAAACATGGAAAATTGGATGCACTTGCGAAGAAGAAGGAAGCTCCAATTTGTATGCCATAGTACCAATATTTTTCAACACCTTATAAGGACCATAGTACTTTGGCGATAATTTATTATCCTTATTAGCTTGCTTGAGGGACATTTGTTTGTATGGTTGTAGCCGTAAAAATACCCAGTCTCCTACATCAAAAAATTTCTCAATGCGATGTTGATTTTCCTATTGTTTCATTCGATTTTGTGTCAAATTTAGGTTATCCTTTAAGAGTTGGAGAAATTCTGGTTAATGCTCAATGTGATCTTCCACTACTTGAACCTTAGAATTTTCTCTTAAAGATGATGTGATGGATGGTGGATGATATCCATAAAGTGCCATAAATGGGGTCATTTTTGCTGCAATGTGGAAGGAAGTGTTATACCACCATTCAGCGAGAGGTAACCACTTAATCCATTGTGTTTGTTTATCATATACAAAACAACGAAGATATCCTTCCAAACATTTATTCACTATCTCAGTTTTACCATCGGATTGAGGATGATAAGATGAGCTATGAGATAATTTAGTACCCAAACAAGAAAATAATTCCATCCAAAAATTTCCAGTAAAAATGGGATCTCTGTCTCTCACAATAACCTTTGGGTTTCCATGTTGCTTTTGAATTGTTTCCATAAATGTAGTAGCAAATGTACTTGCTTTAAATGGATGAGACAATGCACAAAAGTGTGCATACTTGGTAATTCTATCAACTACCACCATGATGACACTCTTTCCTTCGGACTTAGGTAAACCTGTGATAAAATCCATTGAAATATCCTCCCAATGTTAACTTGGAATGCATAAAGGTTGTAGAAGACCCAGGGTCTTAATTGTCTCAACTTTATTTTGCTGGAAAACCAAACATTTTGCCACAAAATTTTGAATATCAGATTTAAGGCCATCCCAAAAAAATTATTTCTTCACCCTGTGGTAAGTTTTTAAAAATCCTGAGTGTCCTCCTAAAGGAGAAGTGTGCAAGTCCAAAAGAATATTTTGTTTTAGTTGGGAATTCTTACAAAGATATAAGCGATCTTTGTACCATAAGGAATCATGTTTCCAACTAAATGTATCAGATGTACTAGGATCTTGTTGCAAATTTTGAATGAGTGTCCACACTTCTTCGTCATTCTTCCATTCATCCTTTGCTTCAGTTATCCAATCTGGTTGGATAATAGAATGGCATAAAGAAATTCTTCCACCTCTTCATTCTTTCTTGAGAGTGCATCTGCAACAACATTTAGCTTCCCCTTTTTGTATATTATTTCAAAGTCATAACCCAACATATTTGTGACACATTTTTGCTGCTCTTTTGAAGATAGTCTTTGCTCCAAAAATTGTTTAAGAATATGATGATTAGTTTTTACCTTGAAGTGTCTTCCCATTAGGTAAGGTCGCCATTTCTTTAGTGCATGTAGTATTGCTAACATTTCCTTCTCATAAATAGCTTTCTGTAAATACTTTCCTTTGATTAGATGACCTTCAAAAGAAATGGGTCTTCCTTCTTGCATTAAAATAGCACCAATTCCATTTCCTGTGGCATCACATTCCACAAAAAATGTTTTTGTGAATTCTAGCATAGCTAAGACCGGTGCTAGGCACATTGCCTCTTTAAGATGTTCAAAGGCCTTAGTTGCTTTAGGAGTCCATGAAAATGCATCTTTCTTCAATAATGTTGTTAGAGGTGCTGCTATTCTCCCATAACTCTTAACAAACTTGCGATAATACCATGTTAACCCAAGAAATACTCGCAACTGCTTTATGGTTGTGGGGGCTTTCCATTCCTTAATGGATTTAATTTTGTTAGGGTCCACCTTAACACCCTCGTGAGATACAATATGACCCAGATATTCCACCTCTTGTACTCCAAAGAAACATTTGGATGTTTAGCATATAATTGTTTCTCTTGTAATAGTTTTAGCACCCTGTCAACATGTTGAACATGATCCTTCCAAGACCTGCTGTAGATTAGTATATCATCAAAAAATACTAGCACAAATTTTCTAAGGAAGGGTTTGAAAATGGAATTCATCAACCCTTGAAATGTAAAAGGTGCATTGGTAAGGCCAAAAGGCATGACCAAAAATTCATAATGACCCTCATGAGTTCGAAATGTTGTTTTCAAAATATCTTCAGTCTTCATTCTAATTTGATGATATCCTGAACGAAGATCCAACTTGGTAAAATAAATTGCTCCATGTAATTCATCCAATAATTCATCAATCACAGGAATAGGAAATTTATCTTTAATGGTGAGCTTATTGAGCTCCCTATAATCCGGACACATTCGCCATGATCCATCCTTCTTGTGTACCAATACTACAGGAGCAGAGAAAGAACTTTGACTAGGTTGAATTATACCGGCCTCTAACATTTCTGCAATCATGCGTTCAATTTCGCTCTTTTGGAAGTAAGGATATCTATAAGGGCTTATGTTTGGAGGAACACTTCCTGGAATCAAATGAATAGCATGATCATGATCACAAATAGGTGGGAGTCCTTTGGGAGTTTCAAACACCTTGGAATGATTGTCCAAGACTTTTTGGAGATCTGCAGAAATAGATGATTTTGATGTTGGAACTTCTAGTGAACATAATTGTGCAATTACGCCTCATTTTTCTTTCTTCAGAATATTTGTCATGACATTAGAGCTTATTATCTTTCCTGGCTTCCCTACGATACCCCATAATTCGACTTCCTTTCTTCTGAAAAAAATTTCAAGAAAATTTATTGAAAATTAAAAGCTACCATCCCCAAATATTGTAACCATTGTACTCCTAGTACAACATCAACACCTCCCATAGGAATGGAAAGCATTGGACTATTCAATACATATTCCCCCATGGTTAGCTTGATATTATGGCATTTTCCAGAGCAATTTATATTTCCTCCATTTGCAACCATCACTTGACATTCTAGTGTTGGGTATAGGAAACAATACGATTCATTGGCTACCTTACAATGAATAAAATTATGGGTACCACCCAAGTCAATCAACACTATTACCTTTTTCTTCTTGATATGTCCTTCTATCTTGAGAATTTGAGGAGTGGTAATTCCTACCAATTCATTACACGATATGGTCGGACTCATTTCTTCCTCTTCTAGGGTTGGTTCCTAGTGTATATCCTCTTCTTTTGAAGATTCTTGTTCATTTTATTCTTCCTCTTCACAATCTATGTAAAATAATTTCTTCTCATCACACTTATGACCTTTAGTGTATTTTCTATCACAATTGTAGCAAATCCCTTTTGCTCTTTTTTCTTCCAATTTGTGTGGGTCAACCTTGTAGGTTGTGGAAGTCTAGGAGTAGAAACACTTCCATCTTTATATATGTGAGTGGTAGGTTTCCTTGTTGCCATAATTTTACATTCAATTTTTCTTGCCAATCTGAATTCCTTTTCTAATGAATCAGGTTCCCAAATGCGAACTTCATGTTGGATGTTATCCTTTAAATTCCCTATGAAGACATCAATCCTGTGTTCCTCTGGAATATTAGTTACCCTTATATTCAATTTTTCGAAGTCCTCAATGTGCTCCACCACTGAACCCTTTTGTTTGAGATTTATCAATTGGCTAAAGAAGGTGTTGCTTTTTGTATCCTCATAATGTGCTATCATTTCCTCCATAAAAATTGACCAAGTGAAAATTTTGTTACGGGAGAAAAGCCATCGATACCATACAAATGTATTTTGTTCTAAATGTAAAGTTGCAATGCGTAACTTTTGTGTGTTTTGCACATTATTGAGATCAAAATATTGCTCCATTTGTAGTATCCATGTTACAGGATCCTTGCCATCAAAATTCCTCATATCCATCTTTGGAATATGGTGGTTCTTCCATCCAACATTAGAGTTTATGAAATCATGATTAACATTTATTTTGTTCTCATCATGAGTTTCCTCTACTATATTTTTTCCATTAGGAAACATTTATTGTATCAACTTTGCCAAATCATTCTTCATGTTTTCCATGTTGTCTTTCATTTTTTCATCGATCTTAGCTTCCATGCCATCCATCTTAGCTTCCAAACCATTCATCTTAGCTTCCACGCCTTTCTTCAAACCATCCATCTTAGTTTCCACTCCTTTCTTCAAAACTTCCATTTCATTTTTTGTTTATCTTTGTGATAGCGAAATTTGGTACATTTTCTCTTGTAATTTTGATATCTCATGTTGTGTTTCTTCGTCTTCATGAGTCAAGTAGTGCCTTCTGAAGGCTTAATGGGTGTTTAATTCTTTTTAGGGGGCATTTTAGAACCCAATACTAATATATATTCTTTAATATGCCCTTGGAATAAATTCAAACTAATTTTTTTCGAACGAGACTTATGTAATTTGAAAAAAATACACACCTTTTTCTTGCTTTTGAGGAGTTCAAAATTGAAAATGAATTATCTCTATGATTTCAGATCTTCAATATCTGAAATTCAGCCCTGAAGTAGCCCGATGAATCTTCTTTTGAATTCCACAATTCTGACCTGATTTGGATTCTTCAAGGCAAATTTATAACCAATCTCCCACGATGACCTAATTATGGACTAGTTCAGTAGAGTGAACTTATACGACTTGCTACGTGTCACTATTACCTCCTTCGTCTATGAAATTGATATACCTAAAACTAAAGTCCATGTACTTGCAGCTACCTTTTACAAAATCCAAATCCGACACTCAAAGAGAGAGTTATGACGTTTTTCCCATGGTCACCTCTTTGAGATGAAATTCGGGAGCCTGAAACAATCCTAAATTCCATAGATCATATCTCCAAAAATATTACAAACCAAGATCTAAAATCTGTACAGAAGGTTCCTCAGGATTTCTTCTTCGCAGTATAAAAATTTCAGCTTCTGAAACTTCGTATAAGAAAAGTTATAGATAAAATGCCACGATGACCTGTTTTAGTTGAAATTTGAGAGCCTGAAAAAACCCTAACCTCCCCAGATCATATCTCTGAAAATATTGTGAACCAAGATCTGAAATTTTTATAGGTGGTTCCTTAGGATTTATGATTCGTGTTGTACAAATTTCAACTTCTGAACCTTCATAGAAAGAAAATTATTGCGAAAATTCCACGATGACCTGTTTGGAGCAACGAAACCCTAGAATCCAAAGCTCTGATACCAAATGTTATGAAACCAACTCCAAAAATAGAAGCAAAGAGATATCAACGCCTTAGTAATCAGCCACTTCAAGGGGGAAACCTCCAATACATTACATAAATGAACAATTCTTGGATGATACAAATGACCAAAACCTCCTTCTATATATAGGAGTCCATGGGCCCACAATATAATCCTAGCCAACCTAATAATAACAATGTAAGGGCACAATAATAACAATATTGGGGTTACAGGGGTACAACAATAATAATAATGGGGCTACACTAATAACAATAAGGGACTAAACTAGTAATGTAGGGACCTAACACATTTCATTCTCTGCTGCTGGATAGCAGTAGTCCTCTGGACATCCATTGAATGGATTTCATCTAGTTCATTAAGCTAGGCCAGTTGGTGTTTTCGGGCATATGACAGATCCAAACCAACTCCAACAGCTGTTTTGAGCGTACTGATTTCAAATTCTATTGGAAACAATAAGGATTTCCCATAAACAAACTCAAATGGTGAAAACCAAGTTATGTTCCTCCATGTTGTTCTATATGCCCAGAGAGCTTCAGGCAGCTTCTAAGCACAATCCCAACGATGGTATACCACAGTTTTTGTCAAGATATTTTCCAATGTCTTGTTTGTTCTTTCCACTTGTCCATTTTCCTGGGGGTGGTATGGAGATGTCACCCTGTGCTTGACCCCATATTTTTGCATAAGCTTTGCTATCATGTGTGATGTAAATTGTGCTCCTCCATCTAAAAAAATCTCTCTTGGAGTAACTTAACGAGAAACAATTTCTTCAAATAGAAAATCTAAAACCACCTTCTCTGTTGCTTTCGCAACATCTTTGGCTTCTACCCACTTAGTCATGTAATCTGTATAGACCAAAATGTGAACCTTTTGTTGGGAGGGTGGGTTGAAGGATCCAATGAAGTCGATAGCCCATTTCTCAAAAGGCTCGAGGACTACCTGTGCCTACAAAGGCATCTCATTAGCTCGACTAACCTTCCCCATGCGCTAACAAATATCAGACCTCCTGACATAATTTTTCACATCCCGAAAGATAGAAGGCTAGTAATATCTCATTTGTAGCACCTTATGGCTTGTTATTTTATCTGCAAAATGCCCCCCACAAGGGCCATCATGGGAAGCCTTCAGTACTTCATAAATATCATCCTCAGATACATAGCATTGGATCTACCTATAAGCTCCTGTATGAAAGAGGTACCCTGCCATCCAAGAATATTGGGCACTGTGATGAATAATTTTTCGTTGTTCCCTATATGACAAATGATGGGGCACCTTCCCTGTAGCAAGATAGTTAGCAATATCTGCATACCACAGAGGATTAGTAGAAATTGAAAAAATATGCTCATCGGGAAAACTATTTTATATAGGTGTACATTCATCATTGTTATCCATTATAGACAGAAAATCAACAACTACATTATCTTTTCCTGGTTTGTCTACTATTGTGATATCAAATTCTTGAAGCAATAGCAACCATCTTATAATACGACCGGGAGTGATAGGTTTATTCATCAAATACCTTATTGTTGCATGATCAGTATGTACAAAAGTAGGATTCCCAGTGATGTAGTACAAGAACCTCTTGATAGCATAAATGACAGCCAAGAATTCTTTCTCCGTCACCGTGTAATTCAATTCAGCAAGAATTAAATTCTTGCTGACATAGTAAAATGCATACGGTTTTTTGTCTACCTGTTGTCCTAAAATAGCTCCTACTATTGTCTGAGAAGCATCAGCATGTATGTGAAATGGTAATGCCCAATCGGGTCCTCGGAAGATTGAAGCCTTGAAAAATATCCCCTTGATTTTTGTGAAAGCTGCCTCACAGTCTTCAGTCCACAAGAATTTGTTAGCAATTGAAAAATTGGATGTGCTATTTTAGCAAAATTTTCTATAAAGCGTCTGTGATAACCAGCACAACCAATAAAGCTACGTACTTGTGTGAGTGTCTTGGGTACCGGGAAGTGTAATATTACCTCTACTTTGGCCGGATCAACTCGAATTCCAACAGCTGAGAGAAAATGTCCCAATATTATTCCTTCTTCCCTCATCATATGGAATTTGACTGTACTCAGAGATACATGGGTCTTCTTACATATTTTGAGTACTTTCTCCAGATTCGCTAATCCCTCTTCAAATGAGCTTCCATATGGAGTAAAATCATCCATATAGATTTCAACGTTGTCATCAACTAAATCATAAACAATTCCCAGAATTTCCCTCTAGAAGGTTGCAGGAGCATTGCATAGGCCAAATGGGAGGAGCCTGTATGCAAAGGTCCCCCATGGGCATGTGAAATTTGTTTTATCCTGGTCTTCCAAGGCTATCTGGATCTGGTTATACCCGCTAAACCCGTCTAGTAAGGAAAATAACTTCTTCCGAGCCAAGGTGTCTAGGACTTGGTCAATGAATGGTAAAGGGAAATGGTCTTTTTGAGTTTCCTTGTTTAGCTCCCTGTAATCTATGCAGATCTGCCATTTACCATTATTTTTAGGAACAACAACTAGCGGAGATACCCATTGGCTATCCAAGATGGAGTAAATGAAACCTACATCCAATAATTTTTGTAATTCTTCTTTGAAAATGTTCTTTAGAGCAGGATTCATTCTCTGTTGGGGTTGTCTCACAGGGCGACAATCTTCCTTAATACAAATATGATGACTACATAAGTTAGTAGGGATCACTTCATATCGGTATAATCCCAGGAAAAATCTTCCTGATGTTCTTGAAGGAAATTTAAAAGCTACTTTGTCTAGGATTCTGACAGATTCGGGTTGATATTGAGTGTTTTCCCTGGTTCAATCTCAATCGGAATACTATCATGGGATGAGGTTATAGGAATGTCTTCAATTTCATCTTCTGGTTCAAATTTTTCCTGTGTCTCACAGCTCATAGCAGATTCTAAAATTTGACGAGTTGATTGGAAACAGAACCAGGATCATTAATAAAAGTGTTAATGGCATCATCCTCGGTTTCTGTTTTGAATTGAAGGGCTTGCCCAATAGTGAGGATTGGTCTAACTTCTTCATTTTCAGGTTGAGGCTCTTCTATTGGAAGAGGTTTCTGACTAGCTAATAATTTTTCAGATGGGCTGGGTTTCGTAGGAGGGTAGAGAGTAAGATTCTTTGTACCCATCCCATTTGATATAATCATATGCCCATATCGACAACCTATGTAGGCGTCTGCGGTTGCGGGCCAATGAGTGACCACCAACTGAGGATCGTGTATGTAATACAAGGAGGTCCACAGGGTAGTGCCATGAATCCACCAAAATAGTCACATCTTCCAATTTCCCTACCATTTTAATTGTAGACCTATCTGCTAGTTCCAAGATAGCAAGGTTTGGCTTAATATTTCCAATACCTAATGTATTCATTGTTTTGGAGGTAATAATATTGATGGAAGCACCCAAATCTACCATTACATTCGGGATTTCAACCCCGTTGATTTGTACTGTTAGAATTGGGTTTCCTGGGTCTCCATATTTTATAGGCATGGTCTTTCCTAGCATGATGTCGGACAGTCTACCCATCACATGAATGGTTAACGGATCCCTTGGTTTCTTCCCAGGTTTCTTAGAGCAGCAATATTTGAGAGTTTTTGCATATATAGGTACATCCCTCATAGCCTGGAGTAGGGGTATTTTGACAAAAAGATTTTTCAATTCCCCCAGGAATTCAAACTTTGCTCGAGGGTTTTGTTTGTTTAGGGTTAATGTTTTATGATATGGCGGGGTGATTGGATGACCCTGGTTAAGAAAAATTTGGGGAGGTGTTTGGTTTTTCATGTTCTAGTCTAGTTTATCCCCAACTGTCCAATGTTCTGGTTCTATAACTTCAATGTCAATATGTTATATGATAATAGTTGAAGTGGGAGAATTTACTACTTGCCTCGATCATAAGTTTATCTCATTAAGTCCTGCAGTAGAAATGCTATAAGATGGAAGGTTAAGATTATATATGTTTGTTGGACCCCTTTATTATTAGGATTTTGATTGGTCTGGATACGAAGCTGGGGTTGAAGGGTTGGGTTACCTGGAGGTACACTGGGGGGAAACTGAAGTTGCTTTTGAGGCATAGATTGGGGAAACTGACCAGTAGAAGATGGTCCACGCTAGTTCTGATTCCACGAAGGATTCGAACTAGTCTGGGGAGCCCATAGTTTCCAGGGGGGATATTGATACTGAGACCACATATGTGAAAAAGGTACAGACTGGGGCCCATATTAAAATTATTAAAATACTGAGATGGATCCTGAGGCATACCTGGATTCATAGTTGGTGGTCGAGGTTGCCATGGCTTTTCGGTCCCATGAAGTATAGTTGATCTACCACATTTTCCTCACTTTCCCCTTGAAAAACTGCCTTTAGTTCTGGCAAGGAAGGGCACGAGCTGGTTGTATGATTCTATTCACAAATTGCACAGGCTTCCACTCTGTTCAATCGGCATTCTTTCAAAGGATGCTTCTTTCTGCACTGTGGGAAGAATATAGCCATAGTCTTCTCCAAATCTATTTGTTTTTTTTTCTTGTAGAGTGTCCATTTGGTGGATAATGTGCTCAGGATATCAGTCCTTAGGTTATCGAGTAGGTTTCATATTTATGCCTTTGTAACCCCCCCACTAGAAGTCTTTAATGATCGGATTCCTTGTCCACTTCTTGCAGCCCCCCGTGAACACTGAATGCACAAATCACAGATAGTGTCAAAGTCTTCTTTTGAAATGTCCCCCTTTCCTACTATGCTGAGGAGTTGCAGGGAATCTTCCCTAAGTTCCCGGAGAAGAATGATCTTCAAAATATCTTTATCTAGGTCACTAAGGCCTGGTCTCTGCAATATATATTTGAAACGTTCCACACAGTCTTCCATGTTCTCATCCTCGTTCTCTACAAACTTAAATATTTCCTCCTTAATGTCACGAGATTTACAGTAATCTTGGTATTTCTCCAAAAATACTTCTTTCATCGCATCCCATGAGGAAATAGTCCTTCCTCCTAAACCCATGAACCATCGTAGGACTTTCCCTTTTAAGGTAGCAGGAAATATTTTTAGTTTTTGAGCATCGGTGATATAATAATACCCTTGACAGATAATGTCAAATTTGAAGAGGAATGTATCAAGGTCTTCAGAATAAAGCCCATGAAAATTAGGCAGAGTCGTTAAAGAAATGGGCTTCATCGGTGCATCACCTATAATGTTTCCAATTGGAAAATCAATAGAAGAACTTGCAGGTGCCATAAATATTCTCCAATACTCACCTGGGATTTCAACTAGTTCTGTGACTGGTACTTGGGGTGATTCGACTCTAGGAGGTTTCACCGCACTCCGTTGGTCCCTTGGTGATGCAAAATCCTTCAGGAACTCTCTTTCCAAATTGGAATTTCTTATTTCAACTGCAGGAGGCTTTACAACACTCCCTTGGTCTCGTGGTGACGAAAACCCTTTCAGAGGTTCTTCTTCCCAATTGGAATTGCTCAGTTCTTCCAACCCTCTGCTTGTTATTTCTTCCCTTCTGCTAACAGTAGGGATGTCTCCTCCACCAATACCTTATTTATTGCTTCTTCCGCCGTCGAAATAATTTCCTCTGGTACCGTGGATGGCACTGGCTGTTCAACCGACTGCTCTTTGGAATTTGTCTAAACCCTTACCCTGACAGCAGCGCGAGAGGATGCCTTAGATTTATCCTTTTCGATGATCTCCTGGATATACGTCTTCCTCCCCAGATCCTTTCCTTTCTTTGGTGGTCTTCCTCTGCCCCTCTTATTCAGATATTTTTTCATACAATTGGTGAGAATAATTCATCAAAATATAAAAAGCGCTCAGGACCCAGAGTAGGACAGATAGCTTCCTCCCCGGGACGAGAGATTAGGTTCAAACAGAAAATCAAATAAACTCAAATAAAATAAAGGTTCAAGACATGAAGTAGGGTAATCAAATACCCTCCCCAAGACGAGAAGTTGGCCCTTTTAGAAAAATAATCAAAAAGCAAAAAAATTGAATGTTACGCTCAAGACTTAGAGCAGGGTAACAAATACCCTCCTTAAGACAAGAGATTGGTTCTAATGAAAAATAAAAGCAAGGAAAAACAACATGATATGCTCAGGACTTAGAGGATGGTAATGGATGCCCTCCCTAAGACGAGATATCAGTTCTAAAGAAACAATAAAAAGCAAATAAAATAGAACACTACGCTCAGGACTTGGAGTAGTGCAATAAATTCCCTCCCCGAGACAAGAGATCAATCCTTAGACCAATTGAATATCATTTTCTTGCACCTTGTTAGCCTTCCCCGGTAATGGCGCCAAAATGTTGGTGTCCAGATGTGAACAAATATCAAACCCTTTGGCCACATAAATTATCAACTTGGGGGTGTTAGTTATTTCAAGACTAACGTGCACAGTATATGCAAGAGAAATCACATAACCTGCTATTGAATCACAGGCTTTAATTAATGAACAAGTAAACTATTGTAACAACAATTAATATGGATTTCATAATTAAAAAGGCATTCACAACAATTGCAGAATTATACTGGAACAATAGTAATGGTAACAAATCAAAATATAAAATCAACAAAAGAAAGATAACGCAGCACTTGATCAGAACAGTGGGCCCAACTCTCTGATCACGGCTGCGGAAAACTCACAGCATACAAATGGAACATCAAAACAATGTGCATTCAATGAATTGAAAAATGCTTATGTTACAAATATGTCTCTTCTTCCTTTTTTTTTTATTCACAGCCCGAAGGCCCTCTTTATACAAATGTTCAGGAAATCATAGATTTCATTTAACAACTAAATATCTACAATTATACATTTGTTACAACAGTAACCTAGTTGCCAAAAGGAAACCATGAAAAGCTTGAAATAGCACTGGGGTAATACGGATTCTATTGCACTGTTGCAGTAGGTTGAGATAACGTTGGAAATTAGGAGTTTCTCCATGGCTCGTAGTTGTAATCCATTTACTTTTACCAAATCTGTAAAAATACTGGAGTTAATGCTTGCAAAGGTAAAACCTTCATGAATATTATTTTATTAATCAAATATTCCATGTAATATAGTGTGAAGGGGTTTACCTCGTGTATTTTAGAACAATTAGTGATGCAAAGAGATAGAAAGGTGGGCAAAAATGGGAGAGAAAAGTATACAAATATGGTACTCAACAGATAGCACATAAGAATAATTAACGTAGCACATATGAGATTTAGATGTAATTCTATATGTTCATAATAACAGCGTGGAAATACAAAATTCAAAGCAGACATTTAAATGTATATGGCAATTCGATTAATTATGGATAGAACTTAGGACGAGGCCAAATCAAATTGTAAGTTCGATTATAAGGAATTATAACTATATGTCAAAGGGAGTAAGTGTAACTCCATAGAAAGTTAAAGTAACACCTTCATAAAGGTAAGGGTTATTCATCAAATATGAATAGTGTTACCTTAGTAATTATATGGTTGTGGATAAACTTAGGAATAAGTAAAGTGGGAACATAATTAAATAGTAAGAGTTAAGGGTGGGACTTAACTATTAATTTACCAATTTTCATTGAAATAAAATGGGTTAATTAATTGACATGGAGAATCATTGGAATTATGTAATTGGATTATAGTCCTAAGGAGTAGATGTCAAGGGTAATAAAAATCATGAAATTAGTGTGATGATAGAAAATGCATCAATCTCTAAATCATGGTCTAAGGGTACAAGAAGTAAGAAATGTCGCCGACAGTAATTGAGAATAAAATATAAGCGACGATAATTATTGAATGGAAGTTCGAAAATTAGTTAGATTAAATTACAACAACTAAAATGTTTCTCAGATAGTATTCTTCAAGGTGTGATGAAACACATCAAGTCGTTTAATGTAAATGGTGTTAATTCCATAAATAGGAAAAAAAAATTGTTGGAAGCGGAGTTGTTACAAATGGTATCAGAGCCCATGTTAAAACACTGGGCCTAAATGTGTGCTTACACCAGAAAATAACAATCCAAAAATTCTGTTGCTGTAAAAAAAAAAATTTAAAACAAATATAAACTAATGTTTACTTTTGTGTACAATGAATTAGTGCATAACCGTACAGCTGAAACCATGAGTGAAGGGAATGAGATGTATGTAGATCTGTGTGGTGAAGAAAATCCACCAAATCCCAATGCTCCATTGCTGGCCATGATACATCAGATGAAAAGATAAATGATGCAAATAAAACCCCACAATGAAAGATTATCGCTAGCCAATGAAGAGAAAGAAAGGTTAATCAGAGAATTAACCTCTAGGACCAATCACGAGGATGAAGGTTCTCGTATAAAGAGAAAGAAAACTGAAAACCACTCAGAAGAATCTAAGGATGATGAAGCCTCTAGACATTAGACTAGAAGGAAAAAGGAATTGCAAGGAGAATTTTGAAAAATCAAACCTCCCTCTTATGATGGTGAGAAGGAGGAAGATGTAAAATCTTGGCTTCTAAACATGGTAAAATACTTCCAAGTTTATGAATATGGAAGTAACTTGAAAGTTGGGTTGGCTATTTACCAATTACAAGGTAAGGCTACCTTGTGGTGGGAGGAAACCAAAATGGTGTATGTGATAGATGAGAAAATCATCACTTGGGAAGATTTAAAAATGAAATTTAAATCTAGATATCTGAATGAACGATACTATGATGACAAAGACAAAGAGTTTCATGAGCTTAGGTTGGGACAGCTTACCATCGATGAGTTTGTTATCAAATTTACCAACCTGCTTCACTATGTACCTTATATAAGAGAAGAGAAGGCAAAGGTACAGTGATTTTTAAACTGCCTACCTACTATTTACAAGGAGAGGATAGAATTTGATAATCCCAGGACAATGGATGAATTTGTGCATTGGAAAGTCTGTGTTATTAGCAGTTCAAAGGGAGAAATGAACAAGAAAAAAACTAGTAGAACAAATAAAAGGGTGACTCTAGTGGAAAAATAGTAAAACCAACATACTTAAATAACTTTTGGAAAAACCACCAAAGAAATAATTTTAATAAAACTAGAGAAAATCAACCAGCCCAATAAAAAACAAGATCTAAACAAATAGATGGAAACAGTAAAAGAGATGGAATGATAAAAATGAGGGAGCCACTAAAGTGTTGGGGTTGTGGAGAACGTCATCTTCTACGAGATTGTCCTCATCGAACCATTCAGAACATACAAGTGCTGACAGAGGCAACTATTGTAAATGACGTGGCAAGAAACATTCCCAGAATCAGTGCTGCACTAGAATATCATCAAGTTGAACACCAATCAACCATGGTCGAAATATTAAGGTATGATTGTTGAAAAACATATTTATGTTTTGAAATATCCAGGTGAAAATTTAAGTTATATAAGTCCTCAGGTTGTGGAAAAGTGCAAATTGAAGTCAAAAAAATTTCAGCAAGCATGGTTATTTCAGTTAGTTATAGGAAAAAAAATAAAAGTGACCCATAAGTTACCAAAGACTACTATAAATTTAAATGGGTATGAAACTAAACTGAATTTGAATACTTTTCCTCTAGTTTCCTATGATGTGTTGGTAGGAATGGACTAGTTAGAAAAATAGAAAGCCATAATAAATTGTTTAGATAAAACAATACACTGTATAGATGGTGAGGGAAAACCAGTAATAGTGAAAGGGGAATCCAAACCAATATCAGTGAGACAGATTTCAGCACTTCAGTTGAAAAGGACAGCAAGAAAAGGCTACCAATTGTATGTTGTACATGTGGAAGAATTGGGAAAACAAACTTAAAAAGAACTTGTAGAAAACTTACCAATCATCAGAGAATATAAGGATGTATTTCCAGATGAAATTCCTCACTTACCCCCTAAAGGAGAAATTGATTTTTCAATTGAGTTAATACCAGGAGCTATACCAATCTCTAGAGCTCCATACAGAATAAGTACCCTAGAGTTCTTGGAATTAAAACTGCAGCTACAATAGTTGTTGGACAGAGGCTATATAAGACCAAGTGTATCCCCATAGGGAGCACCGGTATTGTTTTTCAAAAAGAAAGATGGTACATTCAGAATGTGTATAGACTACTGACAACTGAATAAATAGACGATCAAGAATAGATATCCTCTACCCAGGATAGATGATTTATTTGATCAAGTGAGAGGATCCACAGTCTTTTCAAAAATTGATTTAAGGACGGGTTATCATCAACTGAGAATTAAATATGAAGACATAAATAAAATTGCATTCAAAACTAGATACAAACACTATGAGTTTGTAGTTCTACCTTTTGGGTTGACTAATGCACCTGTTACCTTTATGTGCCTAATGAATAGTGCCTTAAGTAAATATCTGGAAAAATTTGTTCTAGTCTCTATTGATGAAATTCTGATATATTCTAAGAATGAAGCTGAACATAAAGAACATCTCATAATCGTCTTACAAACACTTAGAGAACATAATTTGTATGTTAAACTTAGAAAAATGTGAATTTTATAAAGATAAAATTCAGTACTTGGGCCACATAATTTCAGAGAAAGGACTAGCAGTGGACCCAGAAAAGATACAAGCTATCATTAATTGGCTTGTGCCTACTGATGTTTCCTCCATAAGATCTTTCAGGGGAATTGCAGAAACTATAGGATATTTGTAGAAATATTTTCAACCTTAGCATATCCTATCATATCTCTACAGAAGAAAGGAGTGAAGTTTGAGTGGACAAAAAAATATCAACATAGTTTTGAACAGTTAAAACTTAAACTCACAACTGCTCCTATTATAAATATTGCTGATGAAAATCAAGAATTTGTAATGTGTGCAGATGCTTGTGAAGAGGGATTAGGAGGAGTTTTACTGCAAGAAAACTCAGTCATAGCATATGAGTCAATAAAATTAAAGAAACATGAACAAAATAATAGTGTGTATGACTTAGAGTTAGCGACTGTAATACATGCTTTGAATATGTGGAGAGATTATCTGTTAGGAAAAAAGTTTGTATTAATGACAGATCACATCAGTTTGAAGTAATTTTTCACACAACCTTATTTAAATGCTAAGAAAGCTAGATGGTTGTCATTCCTTAGTCAATTTCACATGGAGATCAAACATATCAAAGGGAAGGAAAATAATTTTGTATATGCTTTAAGTAGGAATTCTTGTCAAAATTTGAATAGTGTTGGGAGTAGTGCAAAATTTGATATTGAAGTATTGATCCAAGAAATAATTAGGCAAGACCCAAACTATGAAAAACTCTAAGAAAAATTATAGAAAAATGAGATAGTGGGGTATACTCAAAACCAGAAGGGATTGATTTGTTACAAAAACATATTATACATCCCCAATGTGAACTCATTAAAAAGTAATATTTTAGATTAGTATCATAAAAGACCCTATGCAGGACATCTAGGGTATCAGAAATTGATTTCAGCCTTGAGAAAGAATATGTTATGGCCAGGTATGAAAAAGGATGTAGCTAATTATTTAGCTAGGTGTTTGAAATGTCAGTAAATAAAGGTAGAGCATCGGCATCCAGCAGGATTTTTGAATCCTTTACCCATCCAAGAATGGAAGTGGGAAACAGTTTCCATAGACTTTATAACTGGATTGCCAAGATATCAACATGATTCTATAATGGTAGTTGTAGACACATTTACAAAAATTGCACACTTCTTACTAGTACAATCTACTTTTGGTACAGCTCAAGTAGCTAATGTATTTATGAAAGAGACTGTAAAGTTGCATGGTATTCCTAAAATGATCATATTAGATAGTGATGCAAAGTTTACTTCAGCTTTTTGGAAGACTTTGTTTGGGGGAATGGGTACCAAATTGAACTTTAGTACCGCATACCATCCCCAAACCGATGGACAAACTGAAACAAAAAACTAGATTTTAGAAGACATGTTGAGAATGTATGTGATGGACAGACCAACAAAGTGGGAAGACTCTCTGCATCTGGCAGAGTTTCCCTACAATAATTGTTATCAAGCCTCAATCAAGATGAGTCCTTTTGAAGAATTATATGGCAGAAAGTGCCATACACCTCTAAGTTGGAGTCAACCAAAGGATAAGTTAATACTTGGACCTGATGCATTGCGGGAAATGGAAAGGGTTGTAAAAAAAATTCAGCAAAATATTAAGATAGCACAAGACACACAGAAAAACTATGCAGATAAAAATAGAATTCATAGAGAATTCAATGTGGGTGATCATGTCTATTTGAGGATTAAGCCCAAAAAGAGTACTTTGTACACGAGTAGCTGTGAAAAATTATCACCACGCTACTATGGACCCTTTGAAGTACTAGGAAGGGTGGGGCCAGTAGCATACAAGTTGGCTTTACCTAGTCACATTAAGGTTCACAATGTTTTTCATGTTTCATTATTAAAAAATTATGTACATGATCCTACTCATGTTATTGATTGGAATGTGATACAGGTGGAACCAGAAGGGAAATTTCTTCCAGAGCCACTTCGCATCCTGGCACGGGTAGAAATTGAGCTCTGAAACAGAACAGTGGCCAGGGTGAAAGTGCAGTGGAGGCACTTTGCACCCAAAGAAGCTACTTAGGAGCGAGAGGAATATATGAAGGAAAAATATCCATCACTCTTTGAAAAGTGAATTTATATTTTGTCTTTGCAACATTGATGACGGTGTTTTGTTTTAGAGGGGCAATATGTAATATCCCCAGTTTCTATGCTTTTATTAGACACTTTAAAAATCCTAAAAGGTAAATTGGACCCAAAGGAAAACATTTATTTTGGACCTATTTTATTATTTAATTTAATAAAATGAAAATGGAATTAATTATGCAAAGACTATAATATAATTAGAGATCAAGAATCCAAGTCCATGAGGATGGATGAGGTTCCCAAGA
Source organism: Pinus albicaulis (assembly GCA_034641835.2). Lineage (NCBI taxonomy): Eukaryota > Viridiplantae > Streptophyta > Pinopsida > Pinales > Pinaceae > Pinus > Pinus albicaulis. The sequence continues at coordinate 281,176,827 of CM076583.1, read as the reverse complement.
CTTTCCCATTTCTCTAAAAATCCTTAGAGAAAATAAAATAAATATTAAATTTTAGATTGGAGATAAAAATCTAAAAAGATACCCCAATAAAGAGGAAAGTTACTGGGAAGTGGTGGAATAAAACTAGAAAAAGGAAAAATCTAGTTTTAAAGTAATTTTGTGGAAGAAACAAAAGGTAAACAACATCCTAATTAACTGGACGTATTTATGGAAACAAGATGATGGGAAATCAGGCTTAAATAAGAAAATTCTGCATAGAGAAGAGGTTGTCTACTGCTAGAAGGTTTGATCTCTACTCAGGGGGTGTTGTGGAGAAAGAGCTCATAGGTTGGGTGGAAAATAGTCTACCATAATTGGTATGCACAATTTAATTCATTTTGACTTGTAATTATTTTATTATAGTGAAGTTAATTAGTGGTGAATAATTAGCTAGATCTGTTCAGGATTATATTCTGTGAATGAAAATAATGTGAAAAATTATAAGTTGTTGTGAACTGTTAGATCTATGCATCTAATAGAATAGTCTATAACAAATATAGCATAAATTTTTAGTGTTTCACAGATACTTATCTGAAGAGTACCAACTCTCAGAATGTCTAAACCATGATGTAGGTTTAAATCTGAGGTTAGGTGAACTATCAAAATTAACTACGCAAAATATAAGTACAGTAGAATTATTTTACTAACCATGAAATTCTCTCAATAAATTGGTACAGAATTAAAAACAAGTATGTCTGATAGTTAATGTGAATTTAGAACATTCAAACAAATATTCTACTCTGGTAGGAATTGAATATCTGGATACTACAACTAAGACATAATATTCTATCATAATTTTAAGGAGGAATTTAGGAAATTATGAACGGAATTGAAACACAGATTCTAGAGAATATATCACATAAGGAATGGAAACATAATTTCAATACAGGAAGAAAGATTATATTAAATTATACTGATTTATATTAATTCAAATTATTTATGTCCATATACATATAATGTCCAATGAAAAACTATGTCCAAATAATTATACAAAATTGGGGAACTTTGTCCCATAAATTACAAGCATATAATCTCTCTGAAAATTATGCAAAGGTATAATAACATAAATCCCCAAGTAGGTTACTGGACCAACCTGAAAAAGGAAAAATTCAAATTTATTACTGGACATGTAAATTGCTAGTAGAAGTGGTCAAGCGAAATAGGTTATTAAAGGGTACCTGTACATAACAGAAATTAAGGAATTAATATTGAAACATAAATTTCAAACTATAACCAAAAATGAAAGGATAGATAACCACAGAGTCTAAGGGATAATTACCTTACTAACAGTCATGGAGAATTAAAGTTGTGAGAAAAAGAGAAATTGAAGTCAGTAAATGGGAGAGTATGCAGAATCAAAGAATAAAAAAGAATGTGATTAATTGCAATAAGATTCTTACCTTAAACCCTAGATGTATAATTAGTTAAAATGGAGACACGTGAATTTGTAGAACTCCTATACAAATTAGGGGACCATTTTATTAGTCCCTATCTGTACAAATAATTGAAAGTCAACCAAGAGAAATACCTACAGATGAAAAATTCTAAATAAGGAGAATCCTTGTACAAATCAATTGGATTTATAAAATCCATAAGATTACTATCTAAATGGCACAGTAGAAATATATGATATTTCAGAAAGGGAAATCAAGATTTCTAAACTAAGAATAAGATAAAAATTCGTATCCCTGAAATTTAGATGTGTTTTCAAAAGAATACTTTAAACGCTAAACCAAAATTATTGAAGGGAAAATAATTATTTCATAATATTGGAGGTGTCGATGAAATGCACGACATTGCTGGAGCTAGCCCAGAAATTAAACGAAACGTATAACAAACAAGCATAGTAATGAGGAGGATAAATAACGTTAGGAAGGCATGACGATTACCTATAGGGTATTGTAATTTCCGCAAGGAGGAAGCCGTGATAAAATCCACGTATGGATGTGAGAAGGGTTTCCACGCAGAATTTCCTTCACTTGCAATTCACAACACCACATTAGACAGTCATATTGAAGATTTAAAAATTAAATTTAAATGAAGTCAAAGAGAAAACAAAAACTGAAATTGAGTTCAAAAACAAGGAACTAATTTTCCCAACCAACGTGCGAGGATAGCCCAAGGCATAATTGTATTTGAGAAATACGCTGCCAGAAGAGTCACTAACTGTGTATTCCTGAGAATATTTTACCACGCACATTGGCACAGTGGTGTGATAAATTGAACGAGGAAATATCGAGGAAGAATGCAGATTGATAGGGAGAAACCCATCACTCCAAACCTAGAAAAAAAACGAAAAACAAAACGATGAATCTATATACCTGTAAGTTTAAACTAACAGCTTATAAATTCAAAACTATATGGTGAATGCATGTTACCTGATAAAGCAAATGAGGGTTATGAACTTAACCTTCTCGCTGCAAAAATAGTTTCTCCTCTCAGGATAAAACGAAAACAATAGTGGAGCCGAGAGACAAATGTGTTGCAGAGAGAAATGGGCGAACAGAGAGACACAAAAAAATGAATTGAAGAAACCCTAAACCCAATTACGATGAGATTGCCATCGTCCAAGTAGATTAGATGTCACAATGGATAATTTCACACGTAGCTGTAGGGTTACATCAACACTGAACGATCCATGTGACTATTTTCATAACGAAGGACGGTGAATTAATGACACAAGATCCCGAGACCAAAATACAATCCAAAGAGTTGGTGTAAATCCATACAGAGCCTGATTCCCATTAAAACATTCATAAATGCCAAAATCTTTGCATATCTAGTGACAGGGCTATAGTGAATGACATGGAGAACACATAAGAATAATTGATGTAGTGCATATGAGATTTAGATGTAATTCTATAAGTTCATAATGATAGCGTGGAAAGCGAAACTTCAAAGCGAACATTTAAATGTATGTGGAAACTCGATTAATTATGGATAGAACTTAGGCCGAGGCCAAATCAAATTGTAAGTTCGATTATAAGGAATTATAACTGTATGTCAAAGGGAGTAAGTGTAACTCCATAGAAAGGTAAAGTAACGCCTTCATAAAGGTAAGGGTTATTCATCAAATACGAATAGTGTTACCTTAGTAATTATATGGTTGTGGATAGACTTAGGAATAAGTAAAGTGGGAAAATAATTAAATAGTAAGAGTTAAGTGTGGGACTTAACTATTAAGTTACCAATTTCCATTGAAATAAAATGGGTTAATTAATTGACAGGGAGACTCATTGGAATTATGTCATTGGATTGTAGTCCTAAGGAGTAGATGTCAGGGGTAATAAAAATCATGACATTAGTGTGATGATAGAAAATGCATCAATCTCTAAATCATGGTCTAAGGGTACAAGAAGTAAGTAATGTCGCTGACAGTAATTGAGAATAAAATATAAGCTATGATAATTATTAAATGAAAGTTTGACAATTAATTAGATTAAAGAACAACAACTAAAATGTTTTTCAGATAGTATTCATTAAGGTGTGACGAAACACATCAAATCGTTGAATGTAAATGGTGTTAATTCCATAAATAGGAAAACAAAAATTTGTTGGAAGCGAAATTGTTACAAATAACCCTAGGCTTGGGAATTTGTGGTGTATAATGGTAGAAATAAAGGAATGTGTATACATAGAAATGGTTGTAATGACATGTTTTCTTCAGAGTTCTCGTGCTCTTGAAGATCTGAAATTCAAGTTACCAGAGAAATATCAGGAGGCACAACACAACCAGATTTTACAAGAATTTATAGAGCCCTGGAAATCACTATCATCACCCTACCAGCGGCCTCAGAAAAAATGAAGTGGTTTCCAAATGAACTTCTCATTGTCATGATGGTCCTAACTTTTTTGGGCACTTTCTTTCAAAATCCTTTTCTCATGGTAGACGAAAGAGATAGGAGTTAGGCTTGTGCCATAATTGCAATTAGATTTTTGAGGGGATTTATAGAAAAAATGAAGTGATTTCCAAATGATGGTCCTAACTTTTCTGGGCACTTTCTTTCAAAATCCTTTTCTCATGGTAGACAAAAGAGGTAGGAGTTAGGCTTGTGCCATAGTTACAATTAGATTTTTGAGGGGATTCATTCTTAAATTGAAACTTTTAGGTTTATGCATCAATTACTATTTTATGTATTCAAATGAGAATCATGTTAGTTATTATTTACAGTAACAAGGTTGAAATTTTGAACAATTTTTTTTTAAATTTAGCTAATAAGAATTATAAATGTGAATTATTACTAGTACAACCACATTAATAAATAGTGGTTAATAAACTCATTATATCAACCATATTTATAAATAGACATCAATATTTATATACATTTATATGAATTTCCATATATAATACTCTTTAATTATATATATGAAATGTACATGCGCATATTAAATTACTATATTAATTTATTAAATGTAAATGACCATGCATTAATGTACTTAATTGTATACACATTACTTTTATGCAAACTAATGTATATTAATTAAATTACATTGATGTATAATAATATATATTAAAGTACATTAACTTACTACCAAAACTACATTAAAAATATTAATGTGGTTGATATAACAAAGACTTCATTAAAAACCCATATTTCCTTGAGCTTTTAGTTTTAATCCTTTGAGTTTATTATTCCCTCTCTTTATTGAAGCTTCACTTTTTAGTATTAATTCCTTGTGTTTATAATCCTTAGGGTTAAAATTATTCTTCTCAATTTGGTACTGTACTCTAGAAATATGAACCCTTGGAATAGTAGACCAAATGGATTGATAAAATAAACCGAAGCGAATACAAACTCACTTTATGCTAAATAATATTAGTCCCTTACATTTGTTAGTATGGTTGACCATGATTGATTTCCATATTGAGACAATCCTTGTGACAGTGTGACATTGGACCATGGTTGACAATGCTATAATATTTCTCACAATGAGACATTGGACCATGGTTTTCCATAGTTCATATTGAGACAATCCTTCTCATAATAAGACATTGGACGTCTAACAACTCCAACTCACGATTTTTTTTTCTTTTTATAGACTTTCTAATCATAATCATTGTCTCTGACATTTTCGTCATTTGCATTTTTCACTAACAGCACAATTTTACCTATCAATTTTACCAATTGTTTTTGTTTTAATGCTCCCTCACTGTGTATTATATTCTTAATACACATTCTTTACCATGAATGTTTTTAATGTATTTATTTCATTTAAAAAAAGGGTTCCTTTCCTATGTATTTCGCATCAATTCTATAACTTAATTTTGGTATTCCCTATTCCAATTAATGGCACAACTCACTTTAGTCAAAATCTTGGAATACTCCTTCATGTGAATATAATAAATTATATTTTACCCCTTTAAATTTTTCTAAAAATTATTATTATTCAAACCAGAATAATTTTTCCATGCCCTCTTTGATTTCCTATGATCTCATGTTCATGTAGCATATGTTTTTATAAGACTTCTAACATAATTAAGAAGTCAAGGAATTTATATATATCACTGTTACAATATCATACTGCTTTATAATTCATACAATTCTATTCTCCAAATGATACTTATAGTCTTAATATAGTCTTGTAAATATATATTCACTCCACCACTATATGTTTAACTCCATTAATTAACCTTGTACTTCTCCATATCAAAACAGGTGAATTATTATATCACCAAAGTATTCATTTTCTTTTTATAGGTTGGTACCACAACAACTTACATACTTTATAGTTCATATCTCCGGAATTTTGGTATATGACTACATATATGTGTTTTCCACCACATATATATCATTTCCTATACGCCTCTTGTATTAACCTATTCAAAAGGTGCCTTAGCTATATAGCTACACATACCAACCATATACATGCATAAAAACCATATATTTGAATAAACTAAATCTTTTTTTCCTGAACATCAAAAAAAAAAAATATATATATATATATATATATATATATATATATATATATATATATATATTATTTTCCACGCAATATATATATATATATATATATTCACCTCTGCGTACGATTGAATGTAATTCTCAGAGGACGTTTTATGACTATGGAACAATTCCATATGACATATTCAATTTAACATATGTTAGGTTACAATTAAGTCTTATTTAATTATTGATGAAATTAGAAATGAACTATTCCATACACATTTAATACTTATCGCTCTAAAGCTTCAACCCCTTTAATGACCATAGTGTATCACGTGAATTTCACATGGCTTCGTACTTTTGAGGACACGTGTAGGGTCGATCTCACTTACCGTTAATGGTGATGGTCAATCTACAACTTATCACTATTTCGAATGATTTAGGGTTTGGATTCGTTATTCATTTGTTGTTTATTCATTTTGTTGAGTTATCTCTAGTGTGAGTCGCACTTTTCTTCAGAGTTTGATGATAGTGTTCAGAGATATGCAAACAAGACCAGTTTGCTCACATTGTCCATACGTATCAGCCCTGCATTAACTTAGAGGAATCCACCAAGTTGTGGTTATTCAACTTCTGCATTTTACAATTGCATTTCAGGTAATAACCTCCCACTTTATATATCTCATTCTTGTTCTCTACATTTTTCTTCCACATTCTTTGTAATTATTTTCTAGTTGCAACGAAAAATCATTCGAATTCTGAGCTGGTTAGTGGAATTTTGTTTTTATTTTAGGTTTTCTATTTCTTAATTTTCTCGTCAAGTTAACATTTATTTCTCCAAAAAATTCGACGGTGAGATTCGAGTTAATACACTGCATTCTTAAGTTGCTCTCGGATTTATTTACTTTCCTTTACCTATAGGGTATCACCTAGTTTTTCATTTCTCGGTATTTTAGTTTACTATTAATCAAGTATGAATTTTCCCACGTCATAAATTTAACGATTTAGATTCAGATGTTATTATAATTCGTTGGTTTGTCCCTTTTCCGTTCGTATGGGGAGACAAGGGATTTTCCCCAATTTTTTTAATTATATAGATGTGTATTCGGTGTAGAAAAATTAATTTCCTTTCTATTCTTTGCGAATTTCGGGATTTTCATAAATTTTGTAGGTATTGTATTAACCCAAAACGTTTATAGTGAGGATTTGACGTTCTGTTATGATTTTACCAATTTTGATTAAGGAATACGAATTGTCCCCAAATTTTGAATCCTTGGAGTTTTTGTTTACCAAGACGGTATGTCCATTGATGCACAGAGTTACATTTTATCCAATTAATACATTTTTTTTCAATTTAATGGTTAAGATACATTATAAAATTAGTAACTATAATTGTATTGTACCATTCCAACTTCCATTGTCCCTTCTCTGTCATTAATCTTTGAGCTTTTTTGTTAGTTCAAGTGTTAGGTCCTTATATTACTAGTATAGTCCCTTATTGTTGTTAGTGTAACCCCCTAATTGTTATTATTGTACCCCTGTAACCTCCATATTGTTATTATTGTGCCCTTAAATTATTATTGTTAGGTCGGCTAGGATTACATTGTGGCCCCACTAGGATCACATTATGGCACCATGGACTCCTATATATAGAAAAGAGGTTTTGTCATTTGTATCATTCGAGAATTGTTCGATCATGTAATGTATTGGAGGTTTCCCCCTTGAAGTGGCTTATTTCTAAGGCGTTGATATCTCTTTTATTTTCTTTTTGGAGCTATTTTCACAACATTTGGTATCAGAGCTTTGGATTCTAGGGTTTCGCTGCACCAAAAAAGTCATTGTGGCACTTTCACTATAACGTTTTTGCTATGAAGGTTCAGAAGTGGAAAGTTTTAGAGCGCGAAGCCGAAATCCTGAGGAACATCGTCGCAAAATTTCAGAGCTTGGTTCGCAATATTTTTAGAGATATGATCTGTGGAAGTTAAGTCCTTTTCAGGCTCCCGAATTTCATCTCAAAGAGGGGATCATGGTAAAATCTTCATAACTCTCTCTCTAAGCATCGGATTGGAATTCTGTAAAAAGTGGCTAGAAGTAAACAGATTGTAGTTTCCTATCTATCAATTTCAGAGCCAAAGGAGCAAGCAGTGACATGTGGCAAGTCGTACAAGTTTTCTCTACTGAACCAATCCATAATTAGGTCATTATGGGAGATTAAACATAAATTTGTCTTGAAGAATCCAAATCAGGTCAGATCTGTGGCATTCGAAAGAGGATTCAGAGGGCTACCGCAGGGCCAAATTTCAGATATTGAAGATCCGAAATCACAGAGATAATTCAGTTTCAATATCGAGCTCCTCAAAAGAAAAAGAAAAAAATATGTGTATTTTTTTCGAATTACATAAGTCTCGTTTGAAAAAAAAATAGTTTGAATTTATTCCAAGGGAATATTGAAGAATAGATAACAATATTGGGTTCTAAAATTCCCCCTAAAAATAATTCAACACCAATTAAGCCTTCAGAAGGCTCTACTATGACTCATGAAGACGAAGAAACACAACATGAGATATCAAAATTACAAGAGCAAATGCATCAAATTTTGTTATCGCAAAGAGAAACAAAAAATGAAATGGAAGTTTTGAAGAAAGGCGTGGAAACTAAGATGGATGGTTTGAAGCTAAGATTTATGGCATGGAAGTGGGCATGGAAGCTAAGATGGATGGCATGGAAGCTAAGGTCGATGAAAAAATTAAAGACAACGTCGAAAACATGAAGAATGATTTGGAGAAGTTGATACAAGAAATGTTTCCTAATGGTGAAAAGATAGTAGAGGAAACTCATGATGAGAATAAAATACATGTTAATCGTGATTTCATAAACTCTAATGTTGGATTGAAGAACCACCATATTCCAAAGATGGATATGAGGAAGTTTGATGGCAAGGATCCCGTAACATGGATACTACAGATGGAGCAATATTTTGATCTCAATAATGTGCAAAACACACAAAATGTACGCATTGCAACTTTACATTTAGAACAAAATACATTTGTATGGTATCGATGGCTTTGCTCTCGTAAAAAAATTGTCACTTGGTCAATTTTTACGGAGGAAATGATAGCACATTATGAGGATACAAAGAGCAACACCTTCTTTAGCCAATTGATAAATCTCAAACAAAGGGGTTTAGTGGGGCAGCACATTGAGGACTTCCAAAAATTGAATATAAGGGTAACTGATATTCCAGAGGAACACAGGATTGATCTCTTCATAGGTACTTTAAAGGATAACATCCAACATGAAGTTCACTTTTTGGAACCTGATTCATTGGAGAAGGCATTCAGGTTGGCAAGAAAAATTGAATGCAAAATTATGGCAACAAGGAAGCCTACCACTCACTTCTATAAAGAAGGAAGTGTTGCTACGCCTAGATTTCCACAACCTACAAGGTTGACACCACAACAATTGGAAGAAAAAAGAGCAAAAGGGCTTTGCTACAGTTGTGATCGCAAATACACTAAAGGTCATAAGTGTGCTGAGAAGAAATTATTTTACATAGATTGTGAAGAGGAAGAAGAAAATGAACAAGAAGAGGATATACACCAGGAACCAACCCTAGAATAAGAAGAAATGAGTCCGACCATATCATGTAATGCATTGGCAGGAATTACCACTCCTCAAACTCTCAAGATAGAAGGACATATCAAGAAGAAAAAGGTAATAGTCTTGATTGATTCAGGTAGTACCCATAATTTTATTCATTGTAAGGTAGCCAAGGAATTGAATTGTTTCCTATACCCAGCACCAGAATGTCAAGTGATGTTTGCAAATGGAGGAACTATAAATTGCTCTGGAAAATGCCATAATATCAAGCTAACCATGGGGGAATATGTATTGACTAGTCCAATGCTTTCCATTCCTATGGGAGGTGTTGATGTTGTACTAAGAGTACAATGGTTACAATCTTTGGGGACGGTAGCTTTTAATTTTCAAGAACTTTTCTTGAAATTTTTTTCAGAAGGAAAGGAAGTCGAATTACGGGGTATTGAAGGGAAGCCAGGAAGGATAATAAGCTCTAATGTGATGACAAAGCTTCTAAAGAAAGAACAACGAGGCGTAATTGCACAATTATGCTCACTAGAAGTTCCGACATCAAAATCATCTATTTCTGCAGATCTCCAACAAGTCTTGGACAATCATTCCAAGGTGTTTGAAACTCCCAAAGGACTCCCACCTATTCGTGATCATGATTATGATATTCATTTGATTCCAGGAAGTGTTCCTCCAAACATCAGGCCTTATAGATATCCTTACTTCCAAAAGAGCGAAATTGAACGTATGATTGCAGAAATGTCAGAGGCGGGTATAATTCAACCTAGTCAAAGTTCTTTCTCTGCTCCTGTAGTATTGGTACACAAGAAGGATGGATCATGGCGAATGTGTCCGGATTATAGGGAGCTCAATAAGCTCACCATTAAAGATAAATTTCCCATTCCTGTGATTGATGAATTATTGGATGAATTACATGGAGCAATTTATTTTACCAAGTTGGATCTTCATTCAGGATATCATCAAATTATAATGAAGATTGAAGATATTCCAAAAACAACATTTCGAACTCATGAGGGTCATTATGAATTTTTGGTCATGCCTTTTGGCCTTACCAATGCACCTTCTACATTTCGAGGGTTGATGAATTCCATTTTCAAACCCTTCCTTAGAAAATTTGTGCTAGTATTTTTTGATGATATAATAATCTACAGCAGGTCTTGGAAGGATCATGTTGAACATGTTGACAGGGTGCTCAAACTATTGCAGGAGAAACAATTATATGCAAAAAAATCCAAATGTTTCTTTGGAGTACAAGAGGTGGAATATCTTGGTCATATTGTATCTCACGAGGGTGTTAAAGTAGACCCTAACAAAATTAAAGCCATTAAGGAATGGAAAGTCCCCACAACCATAAAGAAGTTGCGAGGATTTCTCGGGTTAACAGGGTATTATCGCAAGCTTGTTAAGAATTATGGGAGAATAGCAGCACCTCTAACAACATTATTGAAGAAAGATGCATTTTCATGGACTCCTGAAGCAACTAAGGCCTTTGAACATCTTAAAGAGGCAATGTGCCTAGCACCAATCTTAGCTACACCAGACTTCACAAAAACCTTTATTGTGGAATGTGATGCCTCAGGAAATGGAATTGGTGTTGTTTTAATGCAAGAAGGAAGACCCATTTCTTTTGAAAGTCGTTCAATCAAAGGAAATTATTTACAAAAGGCTATTTATGAGAAGGAAATGTTGGCAATACTACATGCACTAAAGAAATGGAGACCTTACCTAATGGGAAGACACTTCAAGGTAAAAACTGATCATGATAGTCTTAAACACTTTTTGGAACAAAGACTATCTTCAGAAGAGCAACAAAAATGGGTCACAAAGATGTTGGTTATGACTTTGAAATCCTCTACAAAAAAAGGAAGCTAAATGTTGTTGCAGATGCACTCTCAAGAAAGGATGAAGAGGTGGAAGCATTGCTTTGTGCCATTTCAGTTACCCAACCAGATTGGATAACCGAAGCAAGGGATGAATGGAAGAAGGATGAAGAAGTGTGGACTCTCATTCAAAATTTTTAGCAAGATCCTAGTACATTTAACACATTTAGTTGGAAAAATGATTCCTTATGGTACAAATCTCTCTTATATATTTGCAAGAATTCCCAACTAAAACAAAATATTCTTTTGGAATTGCAAACTTCTCCTTTAGGAGGACACTCAGGATTTTTAAAAGCTTACCATAGGGTGAAGAAAGATTTTTTTTTGGGATGGCCTTAAATCTGCTATTCAAAAGTTTGTGGCAGAATGTTTAGTTTGCAGCAAAATAAAGTGGAGACAATTAAGACCCCAGGTCTTCTACAACCTTTATCCATTCCAAGTCAATGTTGGGAGGATATTTCAATAAATTTTATCACAGGTTTACCTAAGTCTGAAGGAAGGAGTAGATCATGGTGGTAGTTGATATAATTGCCAAGTATGCACACTTTTGTGCATTATCTCATCCATTTAAAGCAAGTGCAGTTGCTACTACATTTATGGAAACAATTCAAAAGCTACATGGAAACCCAAAGATTATTGTAAGTGACAGAGATCCCATTTTTACAGGAAATTTTTGGACGGAATTATTTTCTTGTTTAGGTACTCAGCTAGCTCATAGCTCATCTTATCATCCTCAATCCGATGGTCAAATAGATATACTGAATAAATGTTTGGAAGGATATCTTCATTGTTTTGTATCTGATAAGCAAGCACAATGGGTCAAGTGGTTACCTCTGGCTGAATGGTGGTATAACACTTCCTTCCATACTACACCAAAAATGACCCCATTTATGGCACTTTATGGATATCATCCACCATCCATCACATCTTCTTTAAGGGAAAATGCTAGGGTTCAAGCAGTGGAGGATCACATCGAGCATCAACAAGAAATTCTCCAACTCTTAAAGAATAACCTAAATTTGGCACAAAATCGAATGAAACAACAAGCAAATCAGCATCGCAGTGAGAGAAGTTTTGATGTGGGAGATTGGGTATTTTTACAGCTACAACCATACAAACAAATTTCCCTCAAGAAAGGTAATAAGGATAATAAATTATCACCAAAATAATATGGTCCTTACAAGGTTTTGTAAAACATTGGTACTATGGCATACAAATTGGAGCTTCCTGCTTCTTCGCGAGTGCATCATGTTTTCCATGTTTCATGCTTAAAAAAGGTTATAGGGGACAAACTTCCAGTTCAAACAATATTGCCAGAAATTGATGAGGAAGGAAAAACCATATTGGAACCTGGAGCGGTCATGGAAACAAGAACTTGACAACTACGAAATCGATCAATTTCAAAGAATATCATCAAATGGAAGAACTTACCCATGGAAGATTCTACATGGGAGGATGAGAATTTTATACAAAAGCACCCGGAGCTACTCAAGTGTTGAGGAAAACACCTTTTTGAAGGAGAGGAGCATGTTAGGTCCTTATATTACTAGTATAGTCCCTTATTTTTGTTAGTGTAACCCCCTTATTGTTATTATTGTACCCCTGTAAACCCCATATTGTTATTATTGTGCCCTTAAATTATTATTGTTAGGTCAGCTAGGATTACATTGTGGCCCCATGGACTCCTATATATAGAAAGGAGGTTTTGTCATTTGTATCATCCAATAATTTTTCATTCATGTAATGTATTGGAGGTTTCCCCCTCGAAGTGGCTTATTTCTAAGGCATTGATATCTTTTTTCTTCTCTTTTTAGAGCTAGTTTCACAACATCAAGTTACTACATATGTAATACCCCTATTTTTACTGCTTTTATTAGACAGTTGAATAATCCTAAAGGGTAAGTGGACCTAAAGGAAAACAATTATTGTGGACATATTTTATTCTTTTAAATTTAAAAATTTGGAATTGGAATTATTGTGAAAATAGTAGAGTATAAATGGAGACCATGATTTCAAGTCCATGAGGATGGATAAGATTCCAAAGACTTTCCTATATTCTCTAAAAATCCTTGGAGAAAATAAATTAAAATTTAATATTAGATTGGAGATAAAAATCTTAAAAAATACCTCAATAAAGTGGAAAGTTACTCAAAAGAGGTGAAATAAAACTAGAAAGAGTAAAAAGCTAGTTTTAAAGTACTTTTGTGGAAAAAAACAAAAGGAAAGCTTGGGTATAAAGGAAAACAACATCCTAATTAACTGGACGCAGTTATGGAAACATTATGAAGGGAAAGAAATCTTAAATAAGCCATTCCTAGGTAGACAAGAGGTTGTCTACACCTTGGAGGAATTGGTCTCTGCTCGGGGGGGGATGTGGAGAGAAAGCTCACGATTGGGTGGAAATAGTCTTACCAAAATTGGTATGCACTCAGTTCTGAGTTATGAATTTTATTATAATAGAAAGTGTGAGATTATCTACTCGTATTGAATTATGGTTTAATTAAGTTATATGGAAGTGTGTAAGAAAATTTAATTTTATACATGATTAAATACTGTATAAAATGGTGAATTTCATTATAAATTTTAGTTATATAGTCTGATGTATTAAACAGACAAAACCTATAGAAATAATAGTTGATCTGTATGGTTACACAGATAAATTATACACCAACATTCATAATGTCTAAACACCATTAATATGTTTAAATATGAGGTTAGGCGTTAAATAATATTTCTATAAAGATATACAATATAGATAAATACATTAGAGAGAAGTAAACTTAGTGTATTTATCGGAAATGTATTATTGACATGACTATGTAAATTCTAATTAATAACTTATATCATAAAACAAGTTTGGATACAATTACAAATTATTGCATGTTCTCAGAAATAGCATAAAAGACTAAATGGAAGAAAATACATATACGAAATTAAAAATTAGTTCAATTTCTGAGAATGAGTACACAATATAATAGTGAAATAATGTAAGTTGTGATTGTGTATTTTACACATATTAAAATTTAATTATGTCATAAATTATATACAGCATTCATAGTCCCAAATAAATAATGCAATAGGATTATGAATTTAAATACATTTCGGAGTTATATAGGGTGGATTCTTCAAAGTGAGATAGACCAACCTGTATAGAAGAATATCATAATATATTGTCAATGAATGAGTTACTGAAGTAAGTCTCATGAAATTTCAGAGTATTAATTAAAATGTAGCCATGTACAAGGAACCAGATGGAGTACTTGTATATATAAAATTATAAGTTAGTTAAACTGTCTACAAATTGTCTTTAAAATTAATTAAAGACAGAAATATTTAACTCAAGGAAAATAGAAGTTAAAAATGAGATTATTACCTTAATTTTCTTAATTAGACAGTGGTATTAAATCTGCAAAAAAAAGATGAGGAAAAGCATGAGTGAATAAAGTTGATAAAAATAGAAGAGGAATGGGAAAGTAAACTAACTAATTAGAAGGAAGTGTACCTTTCTTATTGTTGGCAAAGGGTAAATGAGAAACTCTGAGAATCTGAGAATAGGTGAAATTTCTCCTGTACAAAAGATAATTTTATTAATTGTGGGAATTAATAAAATTCTAAAAACAAAATTAAATCCATATTATTTTAACCAAAGATATAAGTATAAAATGCGAAGTTAATGCAGAAAAAGAATTTATAAAATCAGATACATATAACCATAGATTTATATAAGGGTTTAATAACCACATTGATTATTTTATGAATGAGTATTCATAAAATTTAACTAATTTTCAAATAGAAATCATTAGAACAGACTTATAGATTATATATTTAATTATTCTAAATTCTATTACCAAAATATTAATACAGCAAACGTAGGAAATATTCTTGTAAAGGAATTATTTTAAAATGAGGCAAAGTATTACAAGCGCCTAACTATAAAATCGATTTATAATTGAAATTGAGGAAAGGCATTCCAAAAATTTCCAGGAAATCGTAAAGAAATTAATTTTGAAAACGTTGTACTCAATAGTAAATTCGGAAACGTTACAAAAGGGAATTCTCATTGAAAGAGAGCACCTAAAACAAATTCAAGGATTACTTGGACCAAAAACAAAAGTGGAAACGAATAAGGAGATATGAAGATAAGATTTCAAACCCAGAGAAATTCTCATTCAGAGAAACGAGAATAAAATCAATATTGTAAAAAATTAAAGAGAGGTATAATTGGTAGAAATTCTCCATAAATAAATCGTAAATAAAAAATGGAAGTATGGAGAAAGCATTAGCACCGTGGCATATATATATATATATATATATATATATATATATATATATATATATATATATATATATATGAATTAATTACCAATGATAATGCAAAACAATGAGAAAGGACTGAAAGTTAAGAAAGAAACACCCTCTGTTATCTTAATTTCAGTTGACAAAATAGAAGGGAAATCATTAAATTAAGAACACATTCAGAAAGTTGGGAAAGAGTGGTTCCAAAAATGATATAAACGTAACCTAGCTCAGGGTAATAAGTTACCAGAACAGCGTTGGTAAGCCTTGGAACTATAACTCTCTTGACCATCCGAAAACATTACCTCATTGTTGAAGTAGATAAATAACTTAGATGAAAATGATTTCAATCAAACAAAAACATGGGGAAAGACTCCATTTGAGTTCATCGAGAACGTGCAAAAAAAAATGAAAATATTAATTGCAGAGAAAGACAAATATATGAAATTCGAAAACAAGGAATGAAATTATTTGTAGTCTCAAACTGAAAAAAATCTTACTTGAGAGAAATAGGGCCTCAGGACGATAATGCCAAAGTATCATGCTAGAGTTGGAAATTCGTTGAAGTTTTTCCACTGACATAAGCATTGAGACAAACATTCTAAGGCCATGGTTGTGTGGAGCTGTTAAGAATCTGTAATCAGCAAGATTGGCAAAGTCCGATCACAGAAACAACATTGTTTCAACCAACTTTGGGATTCTAGGATCTAGCCCTCCTGAATCCGGAGAGGGATCTCTCCAATGAGTGCAAATATGGATTTGTCTTTGAAGTTTTGGGTAATGATATTAGGCTAGTTATGAAGACCAAAGGTTTGTTTTGGTTTTTGGATGGTTGAGCATGAATATTGTTTGAGGTGAAAAGTTCTGAATTCAAAGAGTTTCAAAGGTGAGAAGTTGCAAGCAAATAGAACAGCTTTGGCTAAAAGATAGATATAATGTTGGTTTTTATTCCATTGGGATATGGAGTCACAACAGGGCTTAAATTGAGGAACAACATCAAGAGTAATCCAAGGGGCAAGTCATCTATATCACACGAGATTAAAATGATGGAATGGAAACAATAAAGTGTTGGAGGGGTCAAAACTGATAATAATTTCACAAGGGATTTATAGTCAGTCCAAAAAATAAAAGCCTCTTAAGTAATTGTTTAAAACCAACCAAGGACAGGGCTAACCATAGACTTCTTGGGCAAGTTTTTGTTAAAGCAGCTTAATCTACAAACAATCTAGTAATCCGCATAATTACCTTCAGAAAGTATGAAAACACATAAGAGAAAACAAAGTGTAACCTAATATCAGATAAGGTACTTTGAAACCTAGTTTGCTTTTAGTCAACACCCAGGGAAATCTTCAGAATCTGCCTTTGGAGGATAGAAACTAGAAACAGGGCTAAACATAAACTTTTCTAGTCTAACTTTAATAAGAAAATGATGAAAATAACTTTCAAGAATAATGTTTAAAGCAAACAGTAGGACGAGGGAATGCCAACATTCCTAACTGCTTAAGTTGTATTTAATCATTCTTAAATAAACAAATTAGAGGAAAACATTGAGATAAAGCTTATCAGTTAGAGAAGGGTACTGATAAACAGTAGATCCTAACTCTATAAATGTTGTTCTTTATCAGAGAAAAGTGAACAATATGACATACATAGAAGGAAAAACAATAACAAAGAAAGGGGCACTTCACTAGTGACATAGACCAGGATCCCAAGAAACAGCTTGTTATTGATGTCAAACCAGTTACAGTCTTCAATTCCAATTTTTCAGTTTAGCAATCATCTTCACTATTCAGCCTAACTAATCTCGCACAAACAGAGCTTCAAGGGCCAAAGAATACTATTTACAATCAGAAGTTTAAACTAAAATGTATTTCAAAGTTCTGTAACCAACATTTTCTCATATTCTACAGAAGTATTTATAGAAGAATGAGGAGGTGGGATCTGATGAAAGATCTCCCGGGGAAATTAATACAGTTTAATGACTTCTCGGCCTTTAAGGGGCTCGATGGAGAATTTTATAGGTGTGTTACTATATTAATTGATTTACATTTATGAATTAAGCTCTGTGGGAGATTTTTTTGACCTTTGTAGCTCTGTGTCATGTTGGAGTAACTCTGCAGATATTTTTTTCATTAAGTTCCTTGCAGAAGTAACTCTCTGGCTGCGTTGAGGTGAATATCTGATTTTGCTCAATAAATTCAGCCTCTATTTGAATGCTTATGGCTACAGGTGGCACTGTGGTAGCTGAGAGGAATCAATTTTCCTCAGATGTGGTGGTGGAGGCCTTTTTGTTTGATAAAGCACTTATGATCTTCCTTTAATTGTGTTTTAATTTGGGAGATTAGGCTTTCGATAATCAATCTTAGCTGTGATCCCCGCAAATCTGTCTTCAATGTTCTGTTCTGTTGTGCTCTATCTTCAAAACTGATATTCTTTTAATTGTGATTAAAATCACAGTGTCTTGTCGATGTGCAAGTCGTGCAGGGCTCGTATGGCATCGATGCCCATGACGCATTGATGAAACGTGGAGTAGAGCCCCGTGAATGGTTCCCTTTGATAAATCAAAGGCATGGAAATCATCATTCCTGGCCTTCGGCTTTCTCTTTAATATAATGGAAAACCATTAATCCCTACAAAATACAAACAATAATTATAAAATCCTACGTTATTTGCAAAAAACTGCTTCAGAGGGCGTGGGAGGAGCATAGCCATTGGATGGCAGCATCCAACGGTGGATATCTGCATAGAGGAGGTTAAAAAAGGAGAGCGGAGGGATATATAAGTTAGATCCATCGATCTACAGAGATCGACAGTTGGGAGCGATCCAGGACGTATAATGGAGAAATAGCGAAAATACAAAGAAAACAGGTTAAAAAACCTTAGGCGGAGGGAAAATCAATTAAAAACCGAAATGGGTTTCGGGAAGAATACGAGCCGTCGGATGAGATTAAATGGACGGTTCAGATGCAATCGGAGGCATTCAATCAGTGGCGAAAGAATTTGCACAGCGCTGAAAACTTGCGATGCGATTAAGCGCTGAATGTTGATTTGAGGATCAGATCAACGATGGAAAATGAATCAGATGACTGGTCGATTGGGAGGAACAAACAAAAGCAGCGATTGAAAAATGCGATGCGATTAACAACTCCGATGCAAGGAAGCGCTGGCCGTTGATCTGAGGATCAGATCAACGGTGGAAAATGAATCGGAAGACTGGTCGATCGGGAGGAACAAACAAAAGCAGCGATTGAAAACTCCGATGCGATGGAGCGTTGGCCGTTGATCTGAGGATCAGATCAACGGTGGAAAATGAATCGAAATATTGGTCAATCGGGAGGAACAAACAAAAGAAGCGATTGAAAAATGCGATGTGATTGAAAACTCCGATGTGATTGAAAACTCCGATGCGATGGAGTGTTGGCCGTTTGATCTGAGGATCAGATCAACGGTGGAGATTGTTTCAACTATGCTCCGGCGGAAACCCTTTAATACCTGTGAAAACCCAAGGTTTTTTATAAAATGCAAAGGTCTATGGTATGGGCGGGATATATATATGAAGGGGATAGGCGCCCAACTACGGGGCCTTTGATTATATGGAATGTGAAGGGCCCGCGGCTTCATATGAAAAGGGCCTATCGCAATCGAAAGGTCAGGCCTTCGTCTTTTTTATCTAACCATTTTGAAAGTTTGCGATGCGATTAGTGCCGAAAGGTTTTAGTGCTTTGTCCTAGGGTGTGGGCATGTGGGGGGAGTGGTTTCTAAGACTTAGCCCAAGGGGGCTTAAGTCATGTAATACAAAAAAGTGTATTTTTATGAGTTTTTGAGGATTTTCTGATGGATTTGGGGGTTTCGGTATAGTTTAAAAATGAGTTTTAAACTATGTAAAAATGATTTTCATGAATGGAAGAAGGGGAATCATGAAAATATAGGAGTTTAATGGATGAAAAGGGGAGAAAAAATGGAGGTTAGTTTTTCAGTGGGAGAAGGGGGAAAATGATGGCTTTTTAGCAGTCTTTTCTCATGAAATCAGCAGAATTCCTAAGTATAAAAAGGGAAACAGCAGCGAATATTTGGACAGAAGCATGAGGCCTTCAAGAGTCTTCAAGAGCCAAAAAAATTTAGCAATAAAATTTATTCCTTGAAGGCTCAAAAAGTCTTAGCCACCTTTTTTCTATAACAAATTTTATAGGTGGCTAACAGTGGCTCCACTTGGGGATGGTACCTTCTTGAAGGCATCAATAACTTCAGACTTGCATTCTCTGGGAGGCTGACCTGTGCCACATCCATTGTGTTCTCTGGGAGGCTGACTTGTGCCTTATCCATTGGGTTGCTCTTACTTTTTTTTCAGATGTTCTTACTCTGAAAAAATATATTAGCAGCCATACAATCAATGGATCTTTCATCAACAAGCTTTCTACCTACCCAATCCTACTAATCTAACATTTTTTCTTCATTAAAGTGCACTTGGCACTAGATAATTTGGCGGAAATTCCGACGGCCAAATCGTCGCTATTCCGACACATTGTCGTCGCAAGAGCGACAGTTAGCGGGCGGGCAAACCGTGGTTTACCATACTGTCGCAGTTCCGACATAACTAAAAAGTGTCACAGTATCGACACTTTTTCCGTCGCTTCCAAACAAGCGTCACGTCGCTTCCAAACAAGCGTCACTCTTCCGACGTCTCCTAATCCGTCGCACTTCCGACCTCAATAAACTGTCGTACTTCCGACCAAATGTGGTCCGACGTTTTGAACGTCGCTCTTCCGACGTCTGTAAACTGTCACAATTAGGACGAAATGTGGTCCGACGTTTTTAACGTCGCTCTTCCGACGTCTGTAAACTGTCACAATTACGACGAAATGTGGTCTGACGTTTTGAACGTCGCTCTTCCGACGTCTGTAAACTGTCACAATTACGACAAAATGTGGTCCGACGTTTTGAACGTCGCTCTTCCGACGTCTGTAAACTCTCGCAATTCCGACGCTTACGAGACGTCGGAATTGCGACGGAAGGTTCAATTTTAAAAAAAAAATGAAATTTTAAAAGAGGAAAAACGTTGTTTTGAATATATTATATGAAGTAAAACAGTACATGAAGTCATTACATTTTCACATCTGAAGATTTGAACCCAAATATCCATCCAGAAAAGTGGAAGTCCCACCCCAGACACTGATAGAAAAATACCCCATGTCACATACAGGGACATGATATAAAACCCAGTAACGGTCCACATGGAGATTATCGACAAATCTGAGAAAGCATCCAAATATGCCCGAGGCATCTATAAGAAAGTGAAATAGCAGTATGTAGAATAGTAAAACAATAGATAGAGTACCGACGTCCATTGTTCCAAATACAAATTAAAGTACCCAAAATCCTTGAATAGAGAAAAACGCTAATCATGTGAGGAGTGTGATATGTCCAAAATATAAAAATACCATCAGACCATATCAATAAACCGGCAACATAGACCAGCATAGCTAGTTTTGAAGGCAGAGTGATAAACATTAATCATTTTTTTTTCACAAGAGAAAAAACGTTGTTTTGAATATATTATATGTAGTAAAACAGTCCATGAAGTCATTACATTTTCACATCTGAAGATTGGAACCCAAATATCCATCCAGAAATGTGGAAGTCCCACCCCAGATAGTGATAGAAAAATACCCCATGTCACATACAGGGACTTGATATTAAACCCAGTAACGGTCCACATGGAGATTATCGACAATCTGATACTCTTTAACTGCTACTCTTTGACCTCTTTAACTGCTCTGATACTCTTTGACCTTTGTTCATCCTTTTATCCTTTTTATCATGATATATTGTGGTAAATAGGCAAAAATTTATGTAAGGATAATTTTTTACAAAAGTTCCATCATTTCTTCCCACCATTGAACTTCTGGCACTCTGGTCCTTTGCAACTTTCTTAGTGTTTCATCAGCCTCAATATATCTGAAGAAATTAGGCTGATTTGGGAACAAATGATTTACTTCATGCTCAAGATAAAATAAATTCTCAAATCTGTCATGAAGGTTTTTCCCTGTAGGCAATGCTGCTGTTGATGAACTGGTTGAAGAACTAGCTTGATTATCAGCATATTTGTCCAATTTTTCAACATAACTATCAAGGTCCATTAGCTTATCTTCTGCAACTATAGGACTGGGCAATCCTCTGTTTAACAAAATATTCAATCTTTCTCTGAAGGCAATGATTTCTTCTTGCATATCTGAGCACCTTCATTCTAAATTCTGTACCAGAGTTCTTTTAGTAAAAACTCTCTTTATTTCCAGAATTGTTCCGGTCCTGTCCTGAATACCAATTTCTGCAAGTTGATTCTTAGTCCGAGTATTCAAAAAATGTATAAGTCTATTGGCCTCTTCTGGCATATTTCCCAACTCTTGTCTTGATCTCTCAATCTCATCCAGAGCCAATTTAACTAAGTTATTCTGTTCATCCATTATCTGAATTGAGGACCAAACATCCTTTATTAATTGAATGATATTATCCCAAAGAATATCATTTATTTCTTTTAAAGGTTTCTCCAATGTGAGATCCTTTTCCAATGCTTTGACTGTTTTTTCTAATTTGTTCACTTCTCTTGTTTTATCAGCAACACTCATTTTTGAAAGATCATATTTATGTTCTACAGTGGCCAATTGTTCCTTTGTTTTGTGAAGCTCTATGGCCTGAATGTTCATATCTTCCATTGACTTTGTTAATTCATCAGTGTTCAAATTTGCAGTGTTGCTCTGTGACAATTCTGCTGGCTGACCTGTTGTTGTTGTACCTATCACTACTCCTGCTGTAGATACTGGAATATTTTCCTGCTTATCTTTTAATGCATTCTCAAGCTCTTTTTCAGTTGCAGTAAGTTACTCATTCAATTTTAAGAGCAAATCCATTAGTTCTTCCTCAGAATTTTGTTTGATGATTTCTGCAGTCTGTGGATGTCTTGAGGCCGGTAACTTTAATTGTTTTCTCAGAGCTGCAATATCATCATCTTTTCTCTTGATCAAAGCTTCAATACCTTTCACATCTTTAGGATTATGACCCAAACCAATGATTATTTCCTCCAAAGTTTTGATTCTATTATCCTTAGCCTGGGAGGAGGCTTTTTCAAGCTGCAACTATGTATTAGTATTATCCAAAGAATCCTGCAACTTATGGGTCATCATTGATTTATCCGTCAGAGTAGAATAAATCATCTCACCTGTTTACTTGTGTAGCTCAATTTGATCTAAAGGATGGATATCCTTTACTAAGACTTCAAAATTAGTCCTAACGTATTCTGCAGCTGTCTGAGGCTGCCGCACCTTGGGCTTCAAATGGCTCATTAACATCTTACCCTATTGGATTTCATAAGTTGACATCAATCTTTCTTGATTTTTCGGAGCCATCTTCAAATATTGGTTGTACACTTGAAGTCTAAGTGGATCGTTCCTGGCCTTTATATTGGTGAATGTTCTTTTGATGTCCCAGGCAGTTTTTACTGGAGGTTTGAAAGAAGATATTTCTGCACTTTGTTGCCTCTGTATTCCCTGTTTTTAAAAATTAGTGGATGTCCCACTACCTGTATCTGTTTGCTGACTGTCTTCTCTTCCCTGGCTGTCAGGGATTTCCTGAAATGATTCATCTTCTGGAAGGGGAGTTAATTTCTGCCTTTTAACATCTTGCTGTTCAGAAGAGCCACCAATAGGAGTAGTTGTTTCAGCCTCTCTCTTTTTTCCCTTTTCTATATTCAAAGGAGTTTGTAAAATAGAAATTTCTGGCTCACTGATCTGAGTAGGAGGAATTTGTCCTTGACCTTGTTCTTTAGAAGTCTCTGGTTGCTCTGTCATTATGAATTTTTCAATTATTTGTATATCGGGCTCCTTTTCTTTTCCTTTAGATTCTACTGCTACTGTACTAATCTCCTGCAAATTTTGTTGTAAAGTCCTGGCTGAAGAAGATCCCTGAACCTGTCCAAAAGATTCTAGGTCAAGTATCTTTTCAAGATCTTTCATTACATTTTCAACATTGACCTACTCACTATCATTTTCAACCAATGTCCCTTCTGTCCATTCATCCATATTAGCATATTGTTCTATTTCTGGGATTCTTTGATGGATGTATGGTGACTATTTATTTTTCATTCTTCTATCACAGATAAAGTTGTTTGGATCATAAGGCACCCAGTAGAAACTCTTTTGTAGTCTGAGATAGTCTTCTAAAATCCTTTTGGCTTCCTTTCCAGCTTCCCTAGAGTTACAAATGAAGGGACCTAATTGGCTCTTGATCCTAAGTTGAGCCTTTTTCTTTGCATTGCAAAAATGAATTATATCTGAATTATTCATCTGCATGAAATATTCTAATGCAAAGAGTCTCATTGGGACATACTTGGGCAGTTTGAATGGGCATAATTCACATCCATATATCCTGATCTCTGTGTAGTTTTGATATAGGTACCAGTCACCTATCTTGTAATGCTTTGAGAGCTGAAGGATTTTCTTGATTTCATTGTTAATTCTAGGAGGAGAGACTCCTGTCAACAAGGTAGTTGCAGGATGAACAAAAAGGTTGACAAACTCATTATAGGAATAAGGAGAATCAGAGGATTTGTGAGTAATGGCAGACCAAAAGATGACTGACCTAGGATTCCCTTTGGCATCAAGTTTCTTAACATAAAAAGGGAAATTTTCTCACTGAAAGTAAATCATGAGATGATATATGACAAAATAATACTTAAATACTCTCTCAATCTCAAATCTCATGAACTGATCATGGATTTTGTCAGCAATATAAGATGCAAAATCGTACATGACAGCAGGAGGCTGTCCAGGGGTAAAAATGGATAACAATACTAGGGTTAAGTGATCAACATACTCACTAGTATTGAAGCCCATTATGGAAGATATCATGTTTAAAATAAGTCTACCCTCATCAGTAAAGAAAGTATAACCATAAGGGGGAGGGTTTTTAGGCTGATGCTATGGTAACATGAAGGTTTTGCATAGGCGGTTTAACTCTTCATGGGATAACTTAGTATATTTCTCAAGTAATTCAACCATGGACACGGGAGTGAGAGCTTGACTAGGTTGGAATTGTAGCATTTCATTTATGGACTGAGCAGTTATTGGGAAAAGGACATTTTGACTTGGGGATAAAACTGCTCGTTGGTTGGGATCATAATTGCGTAGCAATAATGGATTAACTCAGGAGAAATATGGACTGAGGGGAGAAGGTACATAGGAAGATTTGAGATTAGTCCAAATGTGTAGAACCATTCAAAGAATTGTCTGCGGCGGCAAAATATTATAAGATTCTCCTTTGAGGCACCTGATGTATTTGAAAAATCCATATCGGCTAAGGCAAATAATCCAAGTCCTTGTGAGAGACGAAAATTGTTGAACACGACAATTCAGCAAGAACACCATTTTGTAGTTCTTGGATTTAGGGAAATGAAATTAGGGGTTTTGTGGAAAAAGAGACACGATTACAGGTTTTAAATGTTAAAGACGAAAAGACCAAACTGAACTTCTTTTCAGACCTTAGTGCAAAATTAAAACTAAAACCAGGATTTTTTTATAGATTTTATCGGGGAATTGGAATAAATACCTGTTTACGGGAAATGAAACGTGTTTAAACAGGCACTGGTTATGACAGAAGAACCCCAAAATACTCGGCTTCAATTCTCTTTAGCAAGGTAACGGTCAGCAAGCGTTAACAGTCGGTTTTTGAATTTTTTTGCATGGAAGACTGGCTAGCGCACGGAACAATGAAAATGACACAGACACAATTTGTTTTATTTACAAAGTCAAAAAGGGTGGCGGGTTTGATTGATGACGTCGGCATGTACGATGGTTTTCGTCACGGAGGGATGAAGCGAATATTTGTTTGGGCCGCTCGCGCAGTGGAAATCCGGACCCGAAAAATATTAGGGCGAATTTGATAAGAAATTAGCGTCACAACTCTCCCTCCGTACACCAGCCCAACTTCGGACCTGAAAAAGATTAGGGCAGAATTCATTTGGTTTTCGCGTCACAAAATTGGCCGACGTCAGCAGGCTATTTTGGAACGCGAATTTGGTTTGAATTATGGTTTATCACCATTTGAAGTTCGGAGGGCTCGACTTAAGAACAATTTTGTTTGATCCCATCTTATAAAATTTGTGTTGGTTTTCTTTGATAATACACATATTTATAATAAATCATGGGAATAACACACTAGTAAACATGTGGAAAAGTTATATAAATTATTGAGAACAATCATTTTTATGTAAAAATATCCAAATGTGCTTTTGGGAAATAAGAATTCGAGTATTTGGTTCATATTGTTTTAAAGGAAGGAGTGAAGTTGGAGCCTCAAAGATGCAAGCTATTACAAAATGACCTATTCCTAAGAAAATCAAGGTTCTTAGAAGATTTTTTAGACTTACATGATATTATTGATCATTTGTTAAGAATTATGCATGCATTTCAAGTCCACTCACAATCTCTTGAAGAAAATATCATTTATATGGAATGATGAGGCTACTTTGGCATTCTCTCTTTTAATGGATGCCATGTCTTCTACACCAACATCGGTTGCCCCTACTTTTGGTAAAACATTCATAGTAGAGTGTGAGGCACTAGGACAAGGAATTTACGTAACATTAACACAATAAGGGATATCATTGGCTTTTAAAAGCAAAGAATTCAAAGAAAATATTTGGTGAAATCTACGTATGAAAAATAAATGGAAGCAATATTACATGCAATAAAAAATGGGGATAGTATATCACTGGGAGGTACTTTAAATTCAAGATATACCATGATAGCATAAATTATTTTTTGAAGCTATGGATTTCATTGGAAGATTAACAAAAATGAGGAGAAAAAATGCAAAGTTTTAATTTTGAGATAATCTGCAAAAAGGGTAAGAAAATTTAGTACATGATGCTCTTTCTAAAATATAAGAGGCCTCAAATTTATATCCAATTACATTTTCTATTCCTAGGTGGCTAGAAGAAGCTTGCCATAATGGAAAAATGACAATAGTACTAAACAAAAACTAAAATTTATAAAGGATGGGATGAACTCTATGGAACATTGGGAGTGAAAGAGAGATATACTTTGGTGCAAATGTAGAATATTTTTATGCACGCAAGCATATTTGAATAAACAAATATTAAGGGAGTCCCATGTCTCTCTGATGGTAGGAAGCAGGGTTCCTTAAAACATCTCAAAAGATCAAAAAATATATTTTTGGAAGGAATGAAGAAAGATATTCAAAATTTTGTAAGAGAAGGTCAGGTTTGCATAATAAATAAAAGAGAGATAGTAAAATCTCTAGGGTTACTTCAACCATTCCACATACATATTCAAAGACTAGAAGATATATCAATAGACTTTATTACGGGGTTACTGAAATATAAAGGTAAGTATTACATTTTTGTGGTCATTTATATAGACAAATTTTGTAGATTTTTTTTGTAGAGCTCAAAGTACATAAACAACAAGCCAAGTGGCAGAAGTGTCTGTGAAAGAAATTCATCGTCTTCATGGTTTTCCTAAAGTAATAGTAACAAGAAACTTTTGGAAATAATTATTTAATATGAGTGGAGAAACACTAGCTGCCATGAGTTCTACATATCAAACACAATCAAATGGTAAAACAAAAATAGTTAACAAATGTTTTTAAGGTTATCTACAATGTTACTCTTTAGAAAAGAAATCTTAATGGATGAAGTGGGTTCCTCAAGGAAGAATGGTAATATGATACTATCATACTACCT
Source organism: Pinus albicaulis (assembly GCA_034641835.2). NCBI lineage: Eukaryota > Viridiplantae > Streptophyta > Pinopsida > Pinales > Pinaceae > Pinus > Pinus albicaulis. Next base: position 281,149,363 of record CM076583.1, on the reverse strand, counting down.
ATCACACATCTACTAAAATACCATGATGATGTAAGTTTGGAATTTAACATTTTTACATGTTAAAGACAAATAGTCAAAATCACTGACAACTTAGTATGCCATAATTAATAATCATTCCCTATTCACTTTTGTTAATAGGTTTATGTCACACGATGATGCGGGGGCATTAGGCACTAGCCAGCAATGTAGGAGGTTTTGTCCACATGTTGTGGCTAGGAGGGTTCGAAAACATTTGAGTTGTAACAGCTAGGTGTCAATACCTCAGTTGATTGTATTACTTAGACTAGTTAGAGTTGTAGGAGTCGAACAGTTTCAGTTAGTTGAATTATTATAATTAGACCTTTTGATTTCTAGAACGGTCCTCTCGGAGGAACCGAAGAGCCATATGTTATGTATATAAATTGTAATTCCTCGGATGAATAAAAGTAGAGAGGGAAGAGGAGAGTAGAGAGGGGATTTCTGCAATAAACCTCTGTGTGTGAACAATTGTTTCCAGTTAAATGATTTCCAAGCATAGTTACCATTGAATTATCTCGAACTGCTAATTGTGAAGAATTGTTTAACTGTGAGGTGATTGGGTACTGATAATTCCATTCTTCTGTCTTTGAATTCCCGTAAATTGTTGGATAACCCTGTGAACTCACCCCACCCGAAGGCGAGGTCTGTGTAGAGAACCGAGGTCGTGAACATTGTTCAAATATAAAAATCCCGCTTAATAAAGAGACAAGATTGTTGTGCTTTCGGAACCTGACCCGAGGATTGGACATGAGTTAACAAACAAAAGGATAGCGAAACCAGACTTGCACCCGTGGTCAAGCCCTGTACCAAAACCACGAGCGGAATCACAAAAGCGGGTTGCCCATATCGCACCGCTTTTGCGGAGTAGGCGGTATTTCCTATTCACGAGCGATTCCATAGGGAATGCGACACGTGGCGAAGTGACCCCCGGAAAACCACCATTTAACCCGCGCCATCGCACGTTAAAGCCCGACGTTGGAAGCCGAGCGAAATTTCCAAGAGTCGTTGATTTGGAGAAGGGCCATCGGACGGTGGTCGCACGTTGAACTTGCCCGGAGGTTAACTAAGGTGTGTGGAGGATAGCCAGGTACGATATGAGTGTTTGATTGGTTATTGATATATATAGGTGGGGCCGGAGTATAATGAAATTTTTTAATTAAACGATTGGCGGATAATTAGCATAAGTTTGGAGCGTGATTGTTGTAAGGCTGGGTGGTGAAATATAGAGCCGAAAGTTCATTACAAGTTATTTATTTAAAAAGAAACGTGGAGTATAAATACAAAGTGTTGAAAGTTAAACATTAGTTATAAGGCTTGGAGATAATATAAAGTCGGGAATATAAATTAAAGTCCAACCATTGTGGATGGTATTTATTTATCAAATTCTACGAATTTGATAAATAAACCCGAAGAAAGAAGAAGTCAATGAAGACCCAGGCTGGAGGAAAGAACGGGGTAAACCAGGGGAAAATGCTGACAGAGCGATTGTAGACACACCAGCTCTCCTTAGGGGTCCAATTTCAGTTTTGTTGCGTCACACGATGATCTCTCTTCTCTGGCATTTACTTGTATTGAAGATCACTATTCTAGGAATAAGGAGTTATTTTATCCAAAAATAACCCTAGCCAAACATTGACAATGCATCAAGGATATCTTTCTATGCTTCATAAGTACATATGTTCTACTTCTAAATCATGTCTTGGAAGTGGTTGTTTTACTGGAAATTATTCACCAGTTGGTTTCATACCAAAGTCTTTTTCACATTTTCAGCATCCAATACATGAAAAAGATAATGGTTTAAAACAACATAAATATTTGAAATTTTGCAAGAATTGTCTGGCACACTTTGAATATGAATTTTGAAGTCAAGTGCATGATGCTGTATAGGATCAAGTGTCATTTGAATACCAAATGTTTCACAAGAAACTTCTCAACATGCTACCCTGCAGTAAGGATTAAATGACAATATTGCATCAACTATTTCCATAATAAAAGTGCACCTTGGCCATAAGACTAAACAACTACAAATGTTGTAGATCTAACAGGACCACACAATCAAATGTATTCCACAAGGCCAATACTGTATGAAAAATGAAAAGGAGTTTGCAACCAAAAATACCTTAGGCAACTAATTCAATTAGATACACCAAACCATCAGCAAAAAGGAAAACCGACCTACTTGGCCCCAATATTTTCAACTGGGTCCTCTAATTCAACCAATAAAAAGGCCAAAACCATAGCATTGAGATACATTTCATTACACTGTCAATAACAATAAAATTTGACTCAGCCATAACCCTTTCCTTTTAGACCATTGGGTAACAAATATGTTTCCTTTCACCTTTGAGTTTTCAAATTATGCCTACCAAATCTAAGACATTTAAGAGGGGGAACTAATACAACGTTAAAAAGAAAACCAAAGCACACATCTAAAATAACAACCCTCCATGAAAAATTAAAATAACACATTAAAATCGAATATAAGTGGACAAGGAAAGATCCACCGCAGTGAAGTTTCACATGCAGGTGACCTTCCTTTAAACATAATTTTTTCTCTGACCTGCAATTTTTTTGTCACTGAGCCATCCTTGTTGAAGTATAACTCATTTTCCATAACTCTTGTATTAACTACCTTCTCTCTGTCGCGTAATCTCAGAGTCCCTCTTCTGCTTGAGCGATTAAAATAAATGGGTGAAAAAACTGAAAGAGAAGACAATTGTCTGCCATAATTATCAAACATTGCACCCAACTTCTTCCCCTTTCCATTGTTACCCAATGAGGTATATGTGGAAATTGTTGTCATACTGCCCAAAGCAGAGGCCATCTTCTCTTATCTTGAATATAGAATTACAAGATCTTCATATTAGTATGAACCTTAAAAAACATGACTCCCAATGCTAAAAACCACTTTTAAGTTGTAACAGGAAAACTAAACAACTATCGCAACTTTTGGCAACTTCTGGAGCATTAAGAGAGAAACAACCAAAGAGAAATACAACCACAATCCTCATTTTAATGAGACCGGACTATATATTTTCATTAAGATAATAGAAAGAAATCACGACTATATTAAGGCCACCACAAAACAATCTTTAACTAGTGTCTCTCGCAGCCTTCAGGTTGCCATGCTAGAGGTTGCATATTTTTAATTTAAATTCTTGACCTCTCGTGCCCATCTATGAATGCATCCAATGGGATATCTACATCAAATGCTCCTTTAGATCCCCAAAAACAAATTCCCTACTACAAGAGCACCGGTATTGATGGATCACCCCACACCATCCCACCCACTAGAAACGGTGAAAAAGGAAACCCAAGAAACCTTCTGAAATATCTCAAGATGACTATATGGGTGGTTCTTATGAATCAACCAACCATTCAGAACATGCTCATCAATCCAAACCATAAGTATTATGTGACAATATTCAAGAAGGCATTGAATCGGATTTCTGAAGCTATGTTAGAGAAACCCTAAACTCTCACTGAAAATAGGTGAAATGTGGCACCACTCAGAGATTGACATGTGCCAATTGGTACAAGTAGTAGACAATTGGCATGCTCAAACAACGAGGTGATGCAGGAATGACATGAGGGAGAAAATATCAGAAAAGCCCCAAATCTGGAGAACTAAAGCTCATCACCAACTTGAGATTGACAACTTTACATGATGTAACCTATGAAATCATAAATGGAGAAATCATAGTAACAATAAAGTAACCTATGTAACAATAAATTTGGATTCATCATGGGAGTGGTAATGGGAGAAATCATAGTGAACAACAGGAAACATGCAGAGTTGCTTACAATCAAATAGATGAAAAAACACATACAAAAAACCTAGATAATAATCATGAACAAGCTTAATATTGAATTATGAGCTGTAAAGGAACTTACAAAATGTGACATTACGAACCTGGTCAAGCGCACAAGCAAAAATATCCTGGACATGACCCTGGTTGACAAGTTGTATTGCTCATGATGCAAGAGGATTTGTACCTGCACTGCGAAGTCAATCAAAATCCATCATTATCTATACAATAAATACGAGTAATTGATGTAGTATTTTTTACTCTAAGATGCATTCTTATGATAATGTTAGAACATATGTTGAAAATGTCAAAACATACCTGAATAAGCTCCTCTTCGTTTCAAGAACAATTTATTGGAGTCGCATGAACTTGGAACAAGCCTCCCACGATCTGAAAGAGTAGCAACTAAGTCAAGAGTGACTTTTTTGTTGCTACGCTGGATCGAGGGAGGTTTGCTCCAAGATTAAATCGCTCCAATAAATTATTCTCTACTAAACAGGGCCAACCACGTGAAGGTGGAAGCTCTTATGGCTCCTCCCCCCCCCCCCCTCACATCACTCTCAATTCCCCAATACCCAATCTATATTTCATTTTTTACTTTCATGAGCATAAAAAAAAATATTCAATAACTAATTAACAAACAATTCAACAAAAAGTACGCAAGGAAACATTGCAATTAATGCTTAACATAAAAATAGTATGATAAATGAGTTTTTTATATAACGCAAAAAACGTTCCAAGTATGGTAACGTTTGTCTTATAATAATACAATATTTTACATTATCGAATTTTCTTTTTCTTCTTCCTATTTTAAAGCTCCTAATTACATGATCAATATCATCATGCTCTTCTCATGTTTCGTGCCTTTCGAAACGCAGTGCTGACCTAGTTGCGTAGTCACGATGTCTGGTCTCATCCAGTGACGGGGCATCGCCTACAAAAATAGATAATATTAAATTTTAATTGTCAGTTTTTAAATATCATTGAACTAGTTCGGTAATATTAATAAACAAAATTGCAATGAGATTATTTACCTGGTGCACCAGTTGTCGCCGCTGACCTAGTTGCGTTGTCACGATGTCTGGTCTCATCCAGTGATGGGGCATCGCCTACAAAAACAGATAATATTAAATTTTAATTGTCAGTTTTTAAATATCATTGAACTAGTTCGGTAATATTAATAAAAAAAAAATTGCAATGAGATTATTTACCTGGTGCACCAGTTGTCGGCGCTGACCTAGTTGCGTAGTCACGATGTCTGGTCTCATCCAGTGACAGGGCATCGCCTACAAAAACAGATAATATTAAATTTTAATTGTCAGTTTTTAAATATCATTGAACTAGTTCGGTAATATTAATAAAAAATTGCAATGAGATTATTTACCTGGTGCACCAGTTGTCGCCGCTGACCTAGTTGCGTTGTCACGATGTCTGGTCTCATCCAGTGACGGGGCATCGCCTACAAAAACAGATAATATTAAATTTTAATTGTCAGTTTTTAAATATCATTGAACTAGTTCGATAATATTAATAAAAAAAATTGCAATGAGATTATTTACCTAGTGCACCAGTTGTCGCCGCTGACCTAGTTGCGTAGTCACGATGTCTGGTCTCATCCAGTGACGGGGCATCGCCTACAAAAATAAATAATATTAAATTTTAATTATCAGTTTTTAAATATCATTGAACTAGTTCGGTAATATTAATAAAAAAAATTGCAATGAGATTATTTACCTGGTGCACCAGTTGTCGCCGTTGAGACTGTTGCCCTGTCTTCCTCTCTGGTGGTAAGATCCTCAAGGGAAACATTCTCTGTCATTTAAACAAAAAACTTTATAAGGACAACCATCAAGGTATAATTAGAAAAAATTATAAGTGGAAATTAATTACCATCACGGCCCTCACTGATAGTAGCATTGTTGGCCTGGTCCCTACTACAATGATCAGGTTGCACGTGAGGATCATCTACATTTGGCTCTAAAACTGGGTTATTTGCGTCGTCGGTAGTGTTTCTCCCCTGATTTAAACAAATTTGTTAGACATTAAATTTATGGATGAAAACAAACATATTGAAAGGTTAATGTTTTACCTTATCAGGCATTCTGGATCTTGGGACCTGCCCCAAGCTTATGCGATGTTCAACTACGGCTTGATAGCCGAAATGGAAAGCGATATTTTTATCTTCCTCTGTTGTTTCTGTTCCGAATTCATCACCCTACATTACATATGTATGTGTATTTTTAATCATATTTGATAGGATTACAAAAACGTTGGAAGGCGATACAATTAATTATAAGATGTTTAGCTACTTAATTACAATTCTTGCGGCCAATTTCAAGTAGCCGCCCTGGCCTAGCTTGTGATGGCCCTTTTTTTCAATCTTAGCTTTGGTTGCCTTTGAGGTGTCAGGCAACCTAGCATCAAAAGATTAAAGTCAGATATGACGTAGCACACTTTTATTTTAGACATAGAGAAAATTAAAGCTATTGAATTAAAGTTGTAATTTACCTTGCGGGTCCAGTTGGCATTTTTTCTTCTTTCTTTGCCCTTTTCTCTTTTCCGTCATGGATGAGTGCTCTCCACTCACTCTCTGGAACTGTGAGAGGACGCTCATATCTAGGGTTAAATTGCAATTGCATCCTATAGGTGTCCCTGGTATATTTCAAATATTTGCCGGCAACCTGAGCCACCGCTGTTCTATCAAATATGCCGACCCCAAAAAGGGTTTCTAGATAATCTAGAAGTTCTTTTTTCAGGTTGGAACTCTGGGAATTCCACCCTGTGCATATGGTTGGGCCAAAAATTACCAACGCATGGCTCTCCAGATACCTATAGAACTCATTGTTTCCTACACAGATTATAAAAATAAAAAAAAAAAAAGATATTATCATTAATTTAAAAATAAAAATCGTGATAAATATGTTTTAGATAAAGTACATGAAATAGTTAAAATATTAAAATTTACCTGGGAGTTGTACATGCTTTATAGGGACACCTTCATCGTTCACGAACAACGTGCCATTAATGGTCCCTGTGGAGCTGACACGTGTAGCTCCAGGAAACGCAATAATGTAGTTGGCCATATCAGCCTCATCATTGCCAACACGTTCAGCGGTTGGCTGGGTGTCTGCTTGGGCAGGGTGTGTTTCTTGCTTGGCACCTAAAGGAGTAGAAGGTGTACAAGAGGGTTGTTGGGCAATCTCTTGCCCTTGTGTCCCACTACCACCAACACCAGGTTCAGCAAGTGCCAGAAAACGCTACATACAAAAGAAATTTTTGTTAGTTTAGTCAATGTAAAAATTAAAAATCAAACTATCACAATTCATCTCATGAGGAACAAAAAAAATATCCTTTTGACTTTTTATTATTACCTGATATCTTTCTAGCTGGCTCATAAGATGTTTTATCCTCTCTTCTGTTTCAGGTGTTTGAGGCACGTCTATCAAAGTATTAAATTTCGACCTTGCATCTCGTGCCTTTTTTCGCAACAAGAACACTGGAGATAGGGATGAAGAAAGCTCTTCCTCAAAGAGGGAATCATCAGGAGTACCATGGCTAGGTGTCTGCATATTTGAACAAAATTAATATTATTTCAATTATGTAAATAACTAAAATACCTGAAGATAGAGCAATGCTGGCACTTTACATGTTCTTCCACTGGCCTCTTTCTGCGATCATCCCGTCTCTGGGTTGTTCCTGCACTGCTCTCATTAGTCTGCCACATTGCAATAAAATTATAAATGCAAAAACTTGAAAACAATATCTAACTTAAAAACACAAAATGAAAACTGAAATAATTTCTAATAAGACACCGGACGACAAAGTTAGAGTTTCAAATATGCCTTGCATTGAATTCAGTCCTGGAAACATGTCAATGCACATTAAGGCACCCAGACAAGAGACGAGTTGACAATGAAGACCTTATTGAATATATTGTTGGAGCAACTTCTAGTAAACTTGTTGTGAAGACCTTGAGGACATTTTTGGAGCAACATTGTTGAAGCTGATGGTATAGCATTGTTGGAGACGATCTTGAAGGGCCTTGAAGTGAAGCTTTTGGAGCAACTATTGAAAAATCCTTAGAACATTTAAGTAAGGCACTTTCTATCTTCCATCACCTTTTTCCTTTCAATATCCTTTAAACGATTTTGTTGATATTTAATGTTTGAAATCACGTTATAATTCCTTGATTATATGTGTTTGGGGACTAGAATAATTTCACACTAAACCATGCAAACTTAAAAGTAACTTAACAGATCTATAAAGTAATAATAATCATAATTCCTAATTTCCTATTGTACGATATGATGCAAATTATTCAAACATGAAGCAATGAAGACATGCAATGTCTAAATTTCAAGATTGATGAACCAATACAAGAAGTTAGAAACTACAACTTTGATTCAATACTCTGTGTCCTAACTCCAGGAAGGAATCTAGTTTGTAGTATAGAACATGCATCGTGTATTATCAATTCTTAATTGACAACAACTAAAGGTCATCTACCTCGTCAATTCCTTCCCATTTTGTGTTTTTATGTTATATTCCTTATAAAAGTGTCAAATTTCTCTCAAAGTAAGCAACCACTGAATAAAATAAAAAATAGTTGAGATATGATTGAGAAATGGTCATTTATTTCTTAAAAGGATCTTCACGATTTCTTTGGTTGTTTTTCATCTCAATAAACAAGAAATTACCTAAGAAACTATCGTGCTGTAATATAAGAAACAACACGGTGCAATGACCATTTTCAAAGCCAAATGATGTCCATTGAGGACATGGCCTTTATTTGGTTCCTGTTTCATAGGAGTTTCGGGTAGAAATGGAACTTTTTTGTACCATTTCCGGTAGTAAAAAGGGAAAACCTTCTTTTTCCATGGGAAATAATTTACCTTTCCTTTTTCAAGATAATCTAAATCACAAAAAATATGAACTATACTGCACACATTCTTGGATAATGTGTAAGTGGAAAAGGAATACCCTACACAAGTGATGCACACATGTACACTTGAACACTAATATATTTTTGTAGTTGAAATGCAATGCTTGTTTTCATTTAAATGTAGGGTTTTTAAAGCAGGGAGAAATAATGGCTACCAATTTAATAAGTGTTTCTTTGGGAAAAATTTAAATCTTGTATTGGGTGATGAAGATAATAGAGGGTATTGAATCTTGATTCTTGACATTGTGTTTAACTTGAATAACTCAAATGATTATAAATATGAGTGGATGAGTTCTTTTTTCAAGTATGTCACTCAAAACTCTTATGTCAAAGCATTGTATGATGGCTAGCATTTGCTTGTTTCCCTTTCTTCAGTTCAATGTAAAATAAAAGTGTCAAATTTCTCTCAAAGTAAGCAACCACTGAATAAAATAAAAAATAGTTGAGATATGATTGAGAAATGGTCATTTATTTCTTAAAAGGATCTTCATGATTTCTTTGGTTGTTTTTCATCTCAAGAAACAAGAAATGACCTAAGAAACTATCGTGTTGTAATATAAGAAACAACACGGTGCAATGGCCATTTTCAAAGCCAAATGATGTCCATTGAGGACATGGCCTTTATTTGGTTCCTGTTTCATAGGAGTTTCGGGTAGAAATGGAACTTTGTTGTACCATTTCTAGTAGTAAAAAAGGAAAACCTTCTTTTTCCATGGGAAATAATTTACCTTTCCTTTTTCAAGATAATCTAAATCACAAAAAATATGAACTATACTGCACACATTCTTGGATAATGTAAAGTGGAAAAGGAATACCCTACACAAGTGATGCACACATGTACATTTGAACACTACTAGATTTTTGTAGTTGAAATGCAATGCTTGTTTTCATTTAAATGTAGGGTTTTTAAAGCAGGGAGAAATAATGGCTGCCAAATTAATAAGCGTTTCTTTGGGAAAATTTAAATCTTGTATTGGGTGATGAAGATAATAGAGGGTATTGAATCTTGATTCTTGACATTGTGTTTAACTTGAATAACTCAAATGATTATAAATATCAGTCGATGAGTTCTTTTTTCAAGTATGTCACTCAAAAATCTTATGTCAAAGCATTGTATGATGGCTAGCATTTGCTTGTTTCCCTATCTTCAGTTCAATGTAAAAAGTATATTAATGTATTGGAGCACGAATGATAACTACAATTGTTTGCTCTGCAGTATATCCAGCCCCAAGATTATGAAAAGTTTTCTCAAGTGGAGCTATTTGGTTAGGCTGTAGGTTCAACCCTCTAGGAGGAAGGGCCTGCAGTAAGAACTTACCATTTACGAAATTTGAGGGCTATCTTTGATACCCTTGAAAGAACTAAAGCTGATCTTGTTCATAAGAAATGAGAGACCAATGCATTGCACGGCGGGGGCGAATGCGGGGCGAATCTTTATTCTGCAAACGGAGGGCGAATGCGTGCGTGATATCGAGACGTTAATGCCAGCACACACGTACATTTGAAAACTAATAGATTTTTGTAGTTGAAATGCCATGCTTGTTTTCATTTAAATGTAGGGTTTTTAAAGCAGGGAGAAATAATGGCTGCCAAATTAATAAGCGTTTCTTTGGGAAAAATTTAAATCTTGTATTGGGTGATGAAGATAATAGAGGGTATTGAATCTTGATTCTTGACATCTAGAGAGAACACTACAGCCTAACACAATCTAATGGAATTGACCAAAAAAACCCAAATAGAGTCAACCCTACTATAGGAGGAAGGGCCTGCAGTAAGAACTTACCATTTTGCAAGAGCTGAGGGTGAATGCTGTTCTACAAGAGCTGAGGGCGAACGCTGAGGGAGAATGCTGAGGGCAAACTCTGTTCTGCAAGAGTTGAGGGCGAACGCTGAGGGCAAATGCTGAGGGCAAATTATGTTCTGCAAGAGCTGAGGGCGAACGCTGAGGGCGAATGCTGAGGGCAAATTCTGTTCTGCAAGAGCTGAGGGCGAATGCTGTTCTGCAAGAGCCGAGGGCGGATGCGCGCATGATATCAGACGTTAATATAGCTATTGCGACGGATACGAAACAATAAAATCATTTTTATGTAGCGTGCATATAAGTTTCGTTTTTGTATTTTAGCGCGCATATAAGTGTCATTATACCGACGGCGGAAAAGGTGTCGCTATTGCAACGAAGGCCTCCAAACGTCGCAATTACGACACTTAGACATCGTGTCGCACTTGTAGTCGTCGCAATAGCGACGCGTTGGGCCATAGTGTCGCCAGTGCGACGTCTTCCTCCAAACGTCGCAATGGCGACACTTTTCTAAGTGTCGGTATTACGACACTTCTCTATAAATGTCGGTATAGCGACGGTTTCGGGCGGGATGGAAAAAAATTGGGGAAATTTCTGACATTTGGTCAAAAGCGTGGGAACCAAGTGTCGGAATTTGCGCCAAATGTAGTAGTGAGTAGAGGGAGCAGGCCCGAGAGGGACATTTACATGGTAGTAGGGGAGTGGTGGTAGAGGGATATGTGGAAAAATATGGATGGAGTGGGGGAAAAATGTGTTAATGATTATCTATTTGGTAGGAACGGTATGTAGCGGATTTCAGAGGGGGGGTGG